>JACEII010000138.1:378736-389388 GCA_014332785.1 Antheraea mylitta
ATGTCTAGTCATTTCTCGTATACATGTGCACTTGGAAAATAATTGGATAGTTAAAAGATTTTTTTATTTCCTAACAATACCAAGAATTGATTAGTAACAACTAAAACAAACGAGAATGTGATTGAAATAACTATTATTGACTATTAAATAATCGATTATTTTTTTAAATAAATGTTTATTGCTGCGAAACTTATAAAATAAAAATTCTTAAGAATTAATACTACTAAATGTAATACTTACATATGTAATATTCTCTTGGGTTTATTGTAAAAAAAAAAACAAACATAAAATGAATTAAAAACTAAACAACATTGCCGTACCCAGGCCTAGCACATACTACGCCTCACTGGCAGACTAGAATGTTAGGAGCGCATTCTGTGTACGTCGGATTATATCTAAAGTGCACTTTTTAAAATCAAAACAGAAACTAGACTCGTATAAAAAACTAGGCAAAAACATTTCCACACGTCACCATAACCTGTTGTCATTGACGGCTTTGTTATTAATTCCATACGAATTATTAATGCACGAAGAGTGGACACACATCAGAATTGTGAGTTTAAATATATTAGCAAATTCTAGCGGCATATTTTATAAGTATAAAAATCCATATATATTATTATTTTATATGGACGTATATATCGTTAACTGGTTTAAATTTATTCTAGCTCTTGAAACCTCGTCTCTTAGCTTAATTAAACGTAGGCTATACTTTATTATATTTGTGTACATAGACATTTCGTATTTGCTGCTTAATTCCCATAGAAAACCGTAATGACAATACGAGTAAATACAGCGCGACTGGTCAGTCACCAGCAATATTTTTACAGGATAATTATTAGTCGATTCTTGTTCTAAATCAATAAAAAATAGGTGCTTAATATTCGACATAATTATTTAGAGAAAAACAAAACAGATATACACTTAACATCAGGAGATTTATGTAAAAAAGAACGGGTGTATTAATAAGGAAAGCAATGAATCACAGCGTGTCGCTTAGTCCCACAGCGTCCCGCACCTCGATCTTCACCCTGCTTCCTTTTGTTCGACCGAGCAGCGTTCCCACGATAAGCAGTTACGTAATGATTAGTCTTGAAAATCGCCCCTTTAATGTAATAAACAACATGAACAATGAATCTATATGTGATTCTTTTACGTTTAAAAGTATCATTCCCATACTTTTATAACAATCTTTAACCAAACCTCTTTGTTGTTTATTAGTATTTGTTTTGATATTATTATTTTATATACTAAATGTGAACATTAACTACCAAACGATGGCAGGGTGTTAAACTTTAAGCAATTACCTGATAAAACAATAGATCCCGTTCAAGTTCAATAACTCAACAAAATTACACTGTAAAAAAACACACAAATTGATTCTAAAATTTTCAAGTCATGCGTGTACGAACAAGAAAAATGTATATGTAATTTTGTCATATACTGGCTGTGCGCGCGAGTTTGCGCGTCTTTTCTGTTGCTTGCTGCTATTATTATTTGTTGTGATAACTTCTTGAGCAACTGGCTGTTGTTCGGAGTTTCGCTTGCATTGACGTAGATTTAATTTATTTATATTATAATATAATACATTTATACAATAGATATTGTGTAAATATTCATCGTATTCAAATACCTATGCCTACCAGTTTTCAAGTTGTTAATATGCTACATGACCACCTCACTAGACCACTGTAATAAAACGGATAGCATAAAATATTTCTTTGTTTACAATTTTACCGTCCACGGAAAAACCTACACCAGTACTGCTGAGCTCGACAATCAACTGATTGTAGTCCGGTGAAGCTGTTAAGACCTTGCTGGGTCAATAGCATAGACATTTCGAAAAAAAAAAACAACTGATTTACGAGTATATATATATTAAAAAGTTTTGGTGAGGTAAGACCACCCTGTCTTACCCCGCAAGTCAACCTGTAAATATCGGAGTACGTATTTGCCCACGTCACCGTGTTCAGTGTTCGAATATTCCATAAATAATACTTACAAGTTTTTTAATGTTAGAATATTTGGGTAACATGATCCGCCCATGTCATGTTTTTTTTTTCTTTGGTCGCAGCGTCGCAAGACGGTAAATATTTTTAATTCTAAGTAAGTATGCTTCTCTCGTAATGGGCTGAATATTTAAAAATTCTTTTGTAATTCGTATTCATAAAGTTTTGTATGAATGCGCTTAAGAATTGATTATACGTTTATTAATATTTTGTCTGAATGCGCATAGGAATTGAACTCATGTTTATTGATTTTTTGTCTGAATGCGCTTAAGATTTAATTATACGTTTATTAATGTTTTGTCTGAATGAGCTTAAGAATTGATTATACATTTATTAATGTTTTATATGTATGTGCTTAAGATATGAACCTGTCTATCCATACACTATCTGAATGTACTACGTTTTTTTTCTTCTATAGTCTTGGTTTCGCACAGTGATCATTTAGAATTGGCAATATAATGGGAGAGAGGGCAATTTGATACAATTTACTACTCACTTCCTTGACGTGTTGCATAAGCGTAACATAAAATTTACTAAGATTTAGATCTCATGATTTAGATACAGTCACAGAGTCGTGGTTATTTCGCACTACTAAAGTGCTATTTTAATACTTTAAAAATCTCCTGTGGTAGAAATTTTACTGATAAAACGAGTTTGAAAGCCAATTTCGAGAATGTATTTTTATCAACTTATTTAATTATACATTACGAGGTCATTGAAATATGAAATTAAATCTAAAATACTCACTAATTTCACGATTATATAAAATTCCAGTCTTCGTAAAAAACGTCACTTTTCACATATTACTAAAATAGAACTTCGAAAATACTTTTAAATGTTATAGTAACATGTTAATTAAAATTTTAAATTATGCAAAATATGGTCTATAAGATCAATAATATTGTTAAGTGTAATTGTTGTTTGACTGAACGCAACAGAAATACTGTCGCTCGTATTCTGGCTTCCTTACCATCACAACTAAGTAACCGATACTAATTAGTATTCGCCTGGGGACAATCAGAAACAAAACTCTTATCTATACTAATATTATAAAGAGGTAAAGTTTGTGAGTTTGTGACGTTGTAGGGGGTAATCTCAGGAATTACTGGTCAAATTTAAAAAAAATCTTTCAGTGTTATATAGCTCATTTATCGGGGGATGCTATTGGCTATATCATCACGCTAAAACCAATAGGAGCGGAGCACCAATGAAGAATGTTTAAAAATCGGGGTCTTTTTCCTCTTGAGAGCTGCCGCTGCGTGTTAGCGTTAGCCTAAAGTATCTATTCCAAACGAACGAAGTCGCGCAGAGGTTAGTAGAATATATTGATAAAAGTTTTGATTTGCTAATGTCCATTGTATTTAATACTAGCTTAATAAATAAATACTAGCTGATACCCGCGATTTAATCTAAGTCATTTAGTATGTTAACAATATATTTTATGTACCGTGAAAAATACCAGGTGAAAGTTTAAGCATTCGCAATATTATAGGATGCAATATTTCATGGTCACATTAATATATAAAATAATAATATCAAAGAAATTATTAATGAATAACAAAGAGAACCCAAGTTAAAGTTTGTTCTAAAACTTTTAAAGATATGGCTACAAGCTGCAATAAGAACGAGAGTCGAGTGCAGAGTGTCCTCCAGAAATATTGCTACTGTCTAAACAGTCACCTGATATATGAACAATTTATAGGCATATCGGTCTTTAAAAGTTGCAAGAGCATGCGCTATATGATAGACAAACTAACAAACAAACCAAAATACTATAAAGATAGATAAACTAAAATAATAATCTTAAATAACAAATACAAATTAAATACAGGCAGTCCTCGTACTTAAGGTATGTTAGGTTCTCGAAATACGCAACGTAAGTCGATACGTATTTTTTCATGTTTACATGTAAAACTCGAGGGTTAGGATCCACACGGACTCAGAAAAAAACTGCATTTATAACAAAGGATATACATAATTTATTATCAAAAGCAAGTTCTTAAAATAATTTATATGTACTTATGAAATTGTTAGTTATTTTTGGTATTTGTATTGTAGTCCGGTGAAGCTGTTAAGGCCTTGTTAGGCCAATAGCGTAGTTAGATCGAAAAAAAAAGGTATTTGTACAAATTAAAGCATTCGTTTTTCGTATAATAGTGCTGTATAAAGAGACGGAAGGTAGAGCTGTTAGGAGTTTTTCTTTATCTTTCAATATTGTATGTACGGTCGTGCGTGATAAATTAAGTTCTCGTCCAATAGATGAAGTCGAACAACCGCGATCGTTGAGTTACTAAATCTTAAATTTAACCTCCATTGTAATTGTCTTTCCTACTCTCTTCTTCACTTTACTATTACTGTCTTGTTTATGTGGCATAGTTAGATTAAAATTCACTTAAATATGTATGTAAAAACAAAAACTGTCAAAGATGTAAAAAAAAAAACGAATGTATTACGTCTTGATTGTCTGTTGTCCATGAACTAACTGAACAAAATCAGTGGCATGTGCGGGGTAATCCCCACGACAAGTGAATTCTCCTATGCCGGAACTCGAAACAATTGACGTATGCTCGAGGTATAGTGTGAAAACAATGTTCGACGTAACTTGAAACGACGTAAGTCGAGGACTACCTGTATAGCATATATCGGTAGACTTCTATCCTTTTGCTTACATAGGAAGATTTCTTCTCTACTCGCATCTGGAATTTATATATTTGTTTATTAGCAAGTTTAATCAGAAACGCTTAATAAAAAAATTGAGCCGTCACGGGACGCCTGGCAGATGTGAAACATCGAAATTGTTCGAATTGAACGAAGCTCAAATTCTCAGATTACAGTGTAGGTATGCGAGCTCAGTGCGGCAAGAGAAATTGCGCACAGTCGCATGCGTATGCCATCGTTGCGTAGTCGTCATACCAACAATTAGGTTTACCCGCGCCTATAGATTTTCTCATAAAAAATACGAAATGAAACATTAAAGATGTGATTGTCCAACGATCACATACGAATCATCAAATTAAATATACTTTATTCAATTGACGCCCTGACAAAGCGCTTATGGAAGTCAAAACTACCACGGGTTTTGGGGTGTAAGGGGTGTCGAATAACATCTTAAGACTTGAGACACCCAAGCCAACCTCACCTGCACGTGGTGCACCCTGCTGATCAACGAACGAGGCAATGGCGAGAGCAGGGTGGTAGGGTTTTACAGCCCGACTGGGTCGCAACCACCATGCATATGGCGAAAAAGCCCGTCATAGTGACTCGCTTCTGCGCGTCGCGTTTCGGGATCAGCCTGTGCATATCCAGTACCGGCCGACTTTCATCATTATGGCCGGCATGACAGCGGCGACCGGCGATGGATAATCTGTCTCTCGGTGGTTGCCAATGTTTTTGGGTTGTACTATGCTTAACATCAGGCTTAGTGCAGTCACTTTGTCGTGCTTCTATAAAAAAAAAAAAACAACCCAGTCATCGAGAAGAACCGGCAAGAAACTCGATTTAATAACATTTTATATTATTATGATACAACTTTTACAAACAGATAGATACATACATTTTTGGTGGATTTACGGAGATACACGTTATGTCTATTGCATCGTAGAAATTAGGTTTTTCTAGGTGGTAGACCCACGCTGAAGCTATTATGAGTTTCAGCATGAATGGGTCAGGTCAGCTGACCCGGGGTAGTACCACCCTCTTACAGAAACACCGACGGGAAGTTACAGTGCTTGTTTTTTTTTTTTTTCGAAATGACTACGCTATTGACCCAGCAAGGTCTTAACAGCTTCACCGGACCACTAAGGCAACAAGGGTGCACGGCACACCTCGGCTTGGCTATTGCCTGTTGCATGCAAAATCGTGACCTATCTTAGCTAACCTAGCTAACTATTCATATATGTATGAGTTGTTGAAACGTATATGTGTACCAAGCATACACGCCTCAACAACTTCTCCATATATTTATTATCGGAAAATTGAGAGTTTTTCAGTTCGATAAGGGAAAAAAAGTAAACCCTTCCACTTACATGTGTAAGCGTGTAGGCGTGCACGTGTGTGGGGGTGATTGTATAGTGTTATAGCGGTGATGTATATTTGTGTGTCACCGTATCGCGCAAGCAACGCACTCAAGGGCTCCCTACCAAGGGATCGAACCTAGGCTTGAGCCACTGCCTTGGGAGGCCTAATCGGGTATACAGTGCTTGCATTGTTGCGTTTTGTTCGGTTAGTGAGAGCGCCGGAGGCCCACCTCTCCTCTCCTCTCTCCCTCACCAATTCCTCCATTCCACCAAACACAGGCTAGCAACGCACTTGCGACTTCCTTGGTGTCACTAGTGTCTATGGACAGTGGTGTTCACTTAACATCAGGTGACCCGACCGTTCGTTTGCCTCCTATGATATGAAAAAAAAAAATACCATTGATTTGACAATGCTCTGTGAGAGAGCGTGATCTCTACACATTTCATTTTTCATTTGTAATATCTTTTAATTTGTTGTGACATTTATTCTTTATTGCTTCATAACGACCGCAATCAATTTTTTCACTAGCTTTTACTCGCTGCTTTGCTCGTCCTAGATTTGATCTATCTTTCAATACATTCTTTATATTACCCTATCCTTTTTTCGTAATCCTGCTAGCGAGTAAAAATTCACAAAACTGATCCAGATAGTCCCAACCACGGAAATCAAATCGACTGCTGTGCCATGAATAAACACAATTCGGGGTCGTGTTGAACTCTAGTGAAACAAGGGGACACAGCACACTTCAGTATACACAATTACTCCAAAAATTACTTACCTTATAGCATCGGTGTTCATGATGTGCTTTTAGTGATCCGTTTGTAGTCCTGTTGTGCTTACAGTGTCCCGTTTGTAATATGTATAGTGTAATTTTATGTACGAATTTAGTGTACATTTGGAAGCCCTGAAGACTGGAGCTCCCGTCACAATTTCTTGCCACAAACACTTAATGCGTAACAAACAACGTTATTTGAGTATTTTTTTAAGAGTTTTCAAAATACAATTACAGTTCATAGAAAATACACAATATTTTTTAAGGGTCAGACGTCGTAGAGCATTTAAAAAGTTCTAGGCAGTGATAAAAACTTCCGACATGAGAGAATACACAAAACAATGGAATTTAAACTGTATTCACTTTTGAATTATCAAATTATTGGGAATTATTTAAATTTCATAATTTGTAAATTGAAATTATCATCATTAATCTCTCTTTCACATTTATTTGCACTCCGAATAATGATTAAGTATATGCTTTTTTATACAGTTTATTGATTCATTAAACATATGATGGGCTGCACAATCTTAATAGAAAATCAATTTTAGATGTACACAGGCTTTTATACTAAGCGTCTCTAGTCTAACGCAAGCCGCCCAGGCGCAATACGGTAGGTCATGCTTACTAACATGTCATGACGCGAAATTGTAAATTTATCACCTGCCAAAAGAATACCGCTCAAGTGTCTAAACAAGTTTTCATTTCAGAAAACCAGGACCGCAATTTCGTTGCATACAAAAACGCTACATCATTATTTTTTAATGTTTTTTGTGACGCTAATAATCTTATGAAATCAGGATGTCTTCTAAACCGTTACAGTTTTAAAGTTAGAGTACGTCGGCTTTACCAGTGTCATTTAGCAGAACCATCTGATTAATGCTGTATTTAGTACTTGATGATGACTTATACTTTTATTTATTGTATTAATATTTATGTATGATGTTGTTATGTGTATGTATTGTATAAGTGTAGTATATATGTAGTATATCGGTGTTGATATTTTATTTATACATTGTGATATTAAATAGGTTAAACATAATTTTATAAAAACCTCACCTTTTACACCTACCAAAATTTATCTCTGCATCACCTAATGGTTGACTGGAAGAGAATGCTTTCGACATTAAATCCGCCATTGCGTATTTAACGCGTGATGTGTAACTAAATAAATAATAAACACCTCGGTGGTCCATATCCCCTAGCAAAAGCGTTACAAATAAACAAACTCACATTCGAATTTGTAATATCAGTTAGAATTCTCTGACATTTCGCGGCTTCGGGTGTACATCAAAGAAATGAAATCAAACGGGTTTGATGCTATTTGACTTACTGCAATCAATCAGTTCCAAGAGGAAATATTAAATAAATGTCAAATAGTTAAAATTCTTATTACATTATATCCATATTATGAAAAACTTTAGTAGTTAATGTGAATCTTGACATACTTCGAGAACATCATTAATCTTAGATTAATATAATTTAATAAAATATCACGTGACTGGTTAGTCGTTAGCAATATTTTTACAGGATGTTCAGTACTTGATACTCGTCCTAAACCACATAAAAAGTTAGTTGTTTAATATATGACCAAATTATCTAGAGAAATACAAAGATCGTATTAAATCTCATACGCTCCTTTGTTTAACTGCTCTGAATTATTCATAAAATATGTCTATTTATAGCAATCAAATGGGTACATGGAAACAGAAAGATAACTAAATGTGTATTATATTCTTCGGCTTTTTTATAATTAAAAAATATTGAAAAAGCACCAGTTCTGTTTTTCAATTTGCCTTAGCGCTGGTTATTAGCTGAGCTCACATTAAAGCAGTAAATAATAGCATAAAAACCAGGGTGCATTCAATATAAAAAAACTAAACCGTTGCAAATGCTTATACTAGACGAGAGTTTAAATACTCGTTGTATTCAAGGACATGATACTTCATGGTAACATTTAACATATAAAATAATAATACCAAAACAAATACTAGTAAAAATAACAAAGAGAACCTTAGTTAAGACTAAAACTTTCAATAGTATGGATACAAACCTTAATAAGTCTAGGTGCAATAACCGGTACTGTAAATTGTAAGGGGCGACCCGAAATTAATAACCTTCGATAATAATACAGACAATAAGCACTACCTTTGTTCATACTTCGAATTTTTTTTGTTAGTTGGTCGTTGATGCCACATTTTTTCACGCTTCATTGCACACGGTCCGACTGTCACTAACACCACGTGTTTAATACAGAACAGATATCAGTGGGAGCTCAAGAAAAAAGATTGTAGATGCGTTCGGAGTCCGAGATTTGATTACACAAACTCGCCTCACTTAAAATTTAATGAAAAGGCGAGTTAATTATTGCTTAAAATAAAAATTTCTTTGTTAAGTTTCGTTCGGTGTTGAAAATATAGTATCTTTGCGTACTATACATTTCTTCAACAGTATATAGTACGCCGACCCGAAATATAGTACAATATTATATAATATAGTACGGTTGACAACCCTATGCGTCATGCCGACATCGCAGAGACGCGACGCTACGCTTCAATCTCGGAATATCTATAGTACGCAGTAATAAATTTGGACAAGGCAAAGTTTATACACTTATACCCAAGATTTATTTCATTCCAAGAAACAACATCAGAGGAAGTTAGTTCTATGTAACAAGGTCTTAGCAGCATTTGAAACGCGGCATCGCGTCGCTGCGTATAATCTATACTACTATACTAATATTATAAAGAGGTAAAGTTTGTGAGTTCGTGACGTTGTAGGGGGTAATCTTAGTAGTGGTAGAGCCAAGCTGAAGCTATTATTGTTTTCAGCACGAATGGGTTGATTCGTCCGGGGAAGCACCACCCTCTCACAGAAAACCAACGTGAAGTAACAGTGCTTGCAATGTTGCGTTTCGTTCTGTCAGTTAGGGAGCCGGAGACCCACCTACCTTCCCCTTCCTCCTTCCCTTCCTGTCCCCCTCGCCCTCCTCCCAAACACAGGCTAGCAACGCACTTGTGACTCCCCTGGTGTTGCAATGGTCTATGGACGGTGGTGATCACCTAATATCAGGTGACTCATCTGTTCGTTTGCCTCTTATGATATAAAAAAAAAATCTCAGGAACTATTGGTCCGATTTGAATAATTCTTTCAGTGTTATATAGCTCATCTATCGAGAACGGTTATAGGCTATATATCATCACGCTAAGGCCAACTGGAGCGGAGCACAGATGAAAAATGTTTCAAAATCGGGATGTTTTTTCTTTTGAGAACTGCTGCGTGTTGGTGTTAGTGTATCTATTCCACGCGAACGAAGTCGCGGGCAGAGGCTAGTCTTGTATAAGGCTGGTTGCCAAGAATAAAAAGTTAAAAATTCGGGCGTTCATTGAACAAAAGTGAAAACAGTCGTAAAGAATCTATGAATCGAGTTTAACTTTACGCGATATTTTGCAACAGGCTAGCTTCTTAACATGCGTAGAATTTTGCTATCACCTATCGAATGGATCAATTGATAGCTTTTAACGAATTTGAGCACCCAATCGTCGACTTTTTGGTTATGAAACACCGATGAAGTCAATAATTTTCAATCTAGAGCATTTACGAAAAGTAACTTATTTTGTCTGCAGCTAATATTATTTTTTCTTTTCTTTGTTTTTACAATGAAAAAATTCATTTTACCTATTATAAATACCGGTTTATTGAGGACGATATGGTAGTTACCCATAAAAGCCACTGTTTTATTTTACACTTTGAAGAGTGCGCCCAGAAATACATAAATTTATTCCGGGCTTCACATTCCGCCTCAAAACGAGAATTAGCCAACTGGTGCAGTCGGTCAAAAGTGATATGATTGC
>JACEII010000138.1:402186-444360 GCA_014332785.1 Antheraea mylitta
ATATTATATTTGCTTCTGGAACGAATTCTAAGAATTTGTCATTTGTTTACAATTTGACAGTAAATTGTATCTTATTTTGTATCTATGCATCTAGTTCTAACATTTATTTAACCGCGCACACGATATCTATGTAAATAATGGTGACTTACATTGTATAATAAAATATTCTTATTTGCTAAATTAAATAACAAACATCGTCAGTAAGGGTTTTAAGGCAGAGAACTAAACATACAAAGATAATTTTTATTGCCTCAGTTTGTTTGTCACGAATCACGTCGTATAATAATTTGATAATATTGTCTATCTCTACGTAAAGGTTTCTGGGAAATATTTATCATATAATAACGTTGTCTGGCATAGACACGGAAATTATATAAAAAAAAAAAAATATTTTTATCTATTTTATATTATTTGTCTCGGTTTATTACTTATCGTAATGTAGGATTAAAAATACATTGTAAACTATATATAAAGACTCTACGAGCCTGTGCATTTATTGACGCTATAGGGGAGTTTTCGTTAATTGAACTGAGAACAAAATTGATATTTTGTTATTATTCTAATATCTATCAATACATATAATCAGACTGTAAATCTAAAATACCTGTTCTATTTAGATTTTCGTGAAAAAAATTTTTAAGTGTCTAGAAATTGGTAATGCAATAGATTTCAATCATTTTTGCAAATGTCTGTCTGTTTGTATGAACACGCATCACTGCTAAAGTACTAAGTTCACGATATAACCACAAGACATTTATAAAGAACTAGCCTCTACCCGCGACTTCGTTCGCGTGGACTAGATACACTAAAACACGCAGCAGTTCTCAAAAGGAAAAACATTCCGATTTTGAAACTCCCCTCTTATTGGTCTTAGCGTGATGATATAGCCTATAACCATTCTCGATGAATGCGATATATAATACTGAAAGAATTATACAAATCGGACCAGTAGTTCCTGAGATTACCCCCTACAACGTCACAACATCACAAACTCACAAACTTTACCTCTTTATAATATTAGTATAGATATCATAATATAGAGAATAATATAGTCTTTGTTTCATTAAAATCGGTCCACTCTATCAATAATTATTGTAATTTTAATGACGACGCGGTGTAAGTACGAGATAAATGTAGATAGATGAATGTACCTAGTACATTCAGATGACTTTATTCATCATTGTGTATTTTACAAGTTGGTAGATATTTTTCAAGGTGGTAGAGCCACGCTGAAGCTATTACTGGTATCAGAATGAATGGTCCGGGGTAGTACCACCCTCTCACAGAACACCGACGAGAAGTAACAGTGATTGCATTGTTGCGTTTCGTTCGGTCAATGAGAGCGCCGGAGACCCACCTCCTCTCCCTCCCTCCAACACACACTCCTCCCTCCCCATCCCCCTTCCCAAGAACACAGTATGGCAACGCACTTGCGACTCCTCTGGTGTTGCTAGTGTCTATGGACGGTGGTTGTCAGGTAACATCAGGTGACTCATCTGTCCGTTTGCATCCGATGATATAAAAAACTTTTTAACAAAAAATTAAACCGCCGAAAAAACTGAAAATCAAAAAATAATAAACCTTTTACTTTATTCATCTTAATAACTAAGTTCTTAAACTAATGTTAAAAAAAAAAGAATTATTAAAATCGAACTATACTGTAAAAAGTTATGCGTGATCATACATAAAAAAAAAAAATATACGCGACGAATTGAGAACCTCCTCCGTTTTTTTCGCCGGTTAAAAAAAAAACATAAGTTTCCACGCGGACGAAGTCTTAAGCACAGATAGTTTACTAATATAAGTCAAATCTTACAAACATAAAAACAACTTAATACCAACGCTTTTTTTTCCGAAATGAAAACGCTGTTGACCTGGAAAGGTTTTTACAGCTTCACCGAACTACTGAGGCGGGCGCTGAAGGTACTCAACCGATTTGGGAGGTTTGGGCGACTAACTCAAGGGTGCACGGCACACCTCGGCTTGGGCTATCGCCTTAATACCAGCGCTTATTGCGTATAGTTGTTATCTTTGTCTGGCGTTTTTCGCTGTTCCAGTAGTTTAATTGTATTTTTTTTTATGTATTTTACTCATATCTTGATACTGTGGGATCAAAGTATTCCTCTAATAAGTGTGCTGTATCATCTGCTTGTCTGATGCTTGGTGCAGGCTCAGGATAGACTAGTTCATCTTTTTCATCTATTTATTGTATCTCAGTTTTTCTCACTGTATTAAGTCCTTTTACTTATCTACTTTTCTTTTGTACGTAACTCATGTCGTCATTAAAATTATCATAACTTTTAATAGTGAACCGATTTTATTAAAACCAAGACTAAATGTTACCCGAGGATGCTTTATGACTTCTATGATGTTGTTCTTGGTAAGGTTTTTATCGTGAACGCAGTACTATATCATTGATGCGTGTTTAAAGAAAGAGACAGATATTTAAAAAAATGAATGATATGTATTTTATTACTTACTAGCTTCTGCCCGCGACTTCGTCCGCGTGGATGTTACTTTGGGATAACGCTAACACGCAGTAAAGGGTCTCAAGAGGAAAAAATCTCAATTTTGAATCATTCTTCATTGGTGCTCTGCTCCTATTGGTTTTAGCGTGATACATAACCTTCCTCGATGAATTAGCTATATAACTATGAAAGAATTTTTCAAATCGATCCAGTGGTTCCTGAGATTACCCCCTAACTAAAAACTCTTAGTATAGATTATAATATTAGTGTTCGTTTTTTTTTCGAACTGACATCGCTATTGGCCTAGTCAGGCTTTAACAGCTTCACCGGAATACATAGAACTTTATATCAGTACGTCACTAATTGGCTACATAACGTAGATACAATGGCGACCGTGTTTAACTAAATGCATAAAAATACGTCACAGACTTTACCTCTTTACAACTTTTTTTCTTCACAAAAATGTAAAAAGTACATACAAGTTACATTTTCATTCTTATTTATTTTATTTTATTTATTCAGGCTCAACAACAAAACAAATTACACAAAATGTACATTAATAATAATAGCTTACAGGACTAAATTTGTTTTCCTGTTAATGTTGGGCACAACATGTTAAAAAGTATAGCAATAATTAAAAATAACAATAAAAAAAAGATTATGATAGTTGCTAAATACATTTCACAAAATTATAGAAGTAATAAAAAATATGTAACATATATATATATATATATATATATATATATATAGGTATAGATGAACGTTCTTTTATTCAGTTGACATTATGTTCCATTAGTTAGTCGTAGTGTTAACCGGTCGTGCGAAGCGTGGACGGGTAACTAGTTTTAAATTAATTACCCAAGTATATTTTACTTCCGGAAAATAATAATATATCATGTTCTACTAAAATAACTTATCGATACAGGAAGTTAGAATATTTAATAATTTATTGATTGTTGGACACTATTAGATCTATTATCCAAAAAAAACCCTATGAACACGAAAGTGACACTGTCTGGCTGTTTGTTTATTACTTTTTCAAGACTATTCCGCTGAACCGATTCCAGTAAAATAATTTCAAGGAGGACATAGATTTTAATTCGAATATTCCGAAATACATACTGTTAGCACTCTCCGTGCTTTTTGACTTACTATTGACCGTATCGGGGGTGTTGCTATTGACCTGAGACGCCATTGGTCGACGTTATCGGCCGTTCGTGACTCAGCTATAAAAGGCGAGCCGGTCGAGTCATCAAGGCAAGTAGTCCAGTGAAGCTGTAAAGGCCTGGCAAGGCCAAGAGTGTGGTTAGTTCGAAAAAGAAATCAAGGCATTCTCTCAGAAGGTGTTCTCGCGGTAACATTGTAGCGGGAGCGTTCTTGCTCAGACAGTTGAGTTATTCACATCTTCGGCTGGACCTGACATGTCCCAACGTGTCTAAGGATCTGGAAATCTGTTCAGATCTGCCAAAAAATTCGACCACTGGATGAGCACTCGTTATCGTAGTTTGACAGATTTGTTTTATAATGTAACTAACGGGCCCGGCAGATACTGTCTCGTCCTTACAAAAAACAAAAACCTTGGGCAACAACAGAGGAGTCGCAAGTGCGTTGCCAGCCTGTGTTCGTTGGGAAGGGGGTGAGAGGAAGGGAGAGGTAGGTGGGCCTCCGGCGCTCTCACTGTCCGAACGAAACGCAACAATGCAAGCACTGTTATTTCACGTCGGTATTCTGTGAGAGGGTGGTACTACCCCGGACGAGCCGACCCATTCACGCTGAAACCAGTTATAGCATCAGCTTATCTCTACCACCTACAAAACTTTATACTTTGTAATGATAACTCTTGCGATATAAAATTAGTTCAACCTAAAACTAGATACATTACGTAAATTTTGTGTAGATTATTATTTGTTAAGTAATGAGTATAGATTGATATTTTTTTGTTGGATGGCGACGAGATAACGTATGTATTAACTTTAATAGTCTACCTTATCATAGTTTTTTTTTTCTAACCCCGGTTTAAGTACGTCCGTAACTCTACACACGTCAGTGATTACCTAATTTTTTATTTACAATCTAATAATGTATTATGACAAAAAAAATCGTCACACATTATTTACTGTTACAAATTTAATTACATCTACACAAAAAATACCTTAAAATTTTTGTGAGCGACTTACATTTTAGTTTATACACTACGAATCATTACACAGTTTAAAACAAAGTCCTCTGACGCGTCTGTCTGTCTGTTCACATAAACTCTAAAACTACTTAACGGATTTTTATGCGGCTTTCACCAGTAGATATAGTGATTCATGACGAAGGTATAGGTGTATAATTTGTCAAGGTAATCTTTTTTATTATCTGGGCGGGACAACGTCCGGCGGGCCCGCTAGTTAATAATATAGAATGACATTGTAATAATAATAATGTTAAAGTAGAATAATGAGATAAAAAACTCGTCATAAAAATTACCAATAGAAATAAAACAATGAAACAACTAGGTTCTTTTTTGAAATTTTAAATTAATTGTAGTATGAGTTATACAAATTTCATAATATGTCAATTGGAATATTATCATTACTTTGGTCGTTGGTACGTCTATTGATACTCTGAACAATAATTATGTATACATTTTTATACAATTTATTAATTCATCAGATATATGATGGGATGCATAATTTTAATACTAAATAGCAGTACAAGATGTACACAGGTCCCTATGTTTGTACTACGCGTCGCTATTCTAACGTTAGCCGCACAATCGCAATACGGTCGGTCATGGTTACTAGAATGTTATCAAACGAGATTATAAGTTAATCTCTTTCTAAAAAATACCGCTCGACGCGCCAAAAGAGAAAAGATATACGCTCCGCTTATATCTAAATGCAAAAACAAAAACTTCTCCTAACCTATGTACCAAATCGGTATTGTTTTATCTGTAGTATTGAACTTCAACCAGTATTACATTAATTTATTAATCCTTCGTTAAAATTATTATCTCATTAAAATATATATATATATATTAAGTTATTAAGTGATATTAGTTTAAAAATCATTTGCATTAAAACTTCATAAATATATTTCAAAATGATCGATTGTCTTTGACGCCTTTTAAATTAAAAAAAAAAAAAAAACAAAATTGAATATTGATCAAATAATCGTAAATTTTCATTTTATAATTATGTTATTTTTATTAAGAAGATAAAAAATGTCTGAAATATAGGAGAAATGATATAGGGGATTTGGCGCTTATACCTTTACATTAACTTGGACATAGAAGAAAACTGACTAAATAATACATAAGAACTACCTATATTTACAACTTCAGAATTGGCAGTATAGATTAATTCCTTTGCCGGTCTTATTGGACGAATATTACTACTACTATTCAAATAATCGTAAATGGCTTATGAACTGACACATCTTGCGCTCGTGTCGTGATTATGTCATAGACAGGCAGTTATTGACGGTGTTGGCAGGAAATAAACAGCCGTAGTACTATATAATAGTGATAAAGAAGCTATCTCGCGAGTGGGTTGTGATAACGTCCCGCATAAATACGTAATTTGACCGCCATTTTGTCAGTTTGGCGCCAACCGTCAACGCTTCGAGACCAGCATTGTACCGGTCTATGCCGCATCCAGTGCGTTTCTTTCGAAAATTTTTCGTGTTTCTTTTCGTTACATTGTTTTAGCAACAACCAAAAGGTTGTTGCTTAGAAGAAAATAAAAGCTTTAAGAATTACTTCTTTAAAGGTTAGTTCTTTTTGTAATTTTTACTCGTTGTCCATATCCAACGATTTAAATCGGTCATATAGAGTAAATTATTTCGATTTCTTGCTTTAAGAAGGAATCGATAAATCAATAGTTTTGGGCTTAAATTAATTAGATAATATTTTTTGAGCCAATAACTTGGGTGTTTGACTTGATACAAAAATAACCTGTTTTTAAAAATTTTTAAATTGCTTCGAGTATTTTTTTTATCTTTATTTTTGGCAACCAATCTTTCAGATTATTACTGCCATTCTCGTGTAGTTAATAATATTACAAGCTTCGTGTGAATATTTCAATATTCTAACAAGATGGTGGCTCCCTTAGAACCATTCAGGGAGTTTTTATGGCATCTCAGAATTTCATGCTCCATGGTATTTTCCGTTCACTTCACTTAAGCACAATAAACTTACTATATTACGTAAAAAACAACCAAATTTAAAATATATAGAGTTAAATAACACAAGATTATGAATAAAATATAAAATCCACTACATTACAAACTAAAATCCCGCCAAAACCAACTTTCATGTATTTATGTTGCAATAGGATTCAGTTTGAACCATTTTAAACGATGAAATCAATTCAAATCTCACCTGCAAATTATGTATACAAAATAATATGTCGCTTAGGTATTTGAAAGAAACGCGAGCAAGCACTTAAGTTTATCTCTTTAATCACGTTATAGTTTGAACCTTGCTCATCTTATCATTCAAAGGTCTTGGCCCACTGTACCATACTGTGACACGCCAGGAATGTATCAGGCTATCAGACATTAAAAACACGACTGATATATTTCTGCCCATAATGGAAAATCGGTGTTGGTCCAGTCATGGTATACTACGGTGTTAGTCGGTGACAGAATGTTAGACGTTGTTTCACATTAATGTATATAAATACTAACGGTGTTATTATAAAAAAGTTAAATACATATTAAATACTTGCTTTAAAATTGTTTCGTACCAAATGCACCGCGCTTGCCCGAGGTAAGTTCGCGTTATCCTTTTTTCTCAAGTCTAACCTAACCTAAGCAAAGCGAGACAAAAAACAAGATGGCGAACATTCAGCGAGCGCGGTGCATTTAAAATGTACCCTCTTTAAAGCAAGTATTCAGTACGTATTTAACTTTTTTGTAATAACACCGCACATTTTTTTTGCAATTTTCTATAAGGGTACGGTCATAGTATAGTCCTATGTAGTACACCGGATACATTTAAGGTCTCGCCCTACTACAGAGGTTCATACTGTGGATATATTCAGCACGGAAAATAACGACATGCACTATTAAGGCCAATAGAACCTATCATACTTGTATGGAACGCCTTTACTGCGCGTATCGTTACCGAATACAAATCGTACCGTAAACAAATATCCGTAAAAATTTTCCGTTTCATCAATGTAATTTGTAAATTATCTTAAAGTGTAAATAAACTCATATATTTGCCGACTATTCATACAGTGTCCTTCTTCATATGAATCTTCCATAGAACACACATAGAAAAGAGCGGCAACGTAAATACTGCAACGCGTTTAAAACGGTGGGCATACGCGGTTACGACATAGTGGTTTAACAGCGTCGCGTGCCATGCAAGGAACGTTATAGGCAGCTGCCGAATATTCTTATCGAGAATTTGGTGTCGTTCCTGTCATGACACGCGACAACCTTTGTATCGAATTAATTATTTTTTTTTAATGTACCTGTCTGCTTAACTTCAATTTTTTTTCTCGAACTAACTACGTACTACGTAATTATATATTGTAGTTCAAAACAATGCTCGCAGATATTAAAATTTGTTCAGCTATTTCGGTTAACCCCTTTTTATCTATGATCATCTCGTACTTTATAGAATACTAGCTGTACCCGTGACTTCGTTTGCGAGGAACCTTATGTAAAAAACAGTGATCAACAAAGTCATCTGAATGTGTTAAGTTCATTTGCCTATCTACTTTTCTGTCGTACTTACGCCGCGTCGTCATTAAAACTACAATAACTTTTGATAGAGTTGTCCGATTTTAATGAAATATAGACTAAGTTATTATGAACCCAGTCCTTTAGCGGTGATGCGTGTTAATACAAATAGGCAGAGAGACAGACATTTTCTTTCACGAAAATACAAAAAGTACAGACCCGTTAGATTTACATTCATATTATATGCATATATAATACACGATCGACTTTGTTGCTCGTATATTAATTAATTTTTAGTACAATAAAGTTAATAATTAATATAGGTAGGCATAAGAGTGGAATTATCTTTTGACGTTGACCTTGCCCGCCAATTTCGACGCACGCGCTCGCTGAGTCAACAACATGGCGGCGGTGCCATGCTGACGTAACGATGTCGTCTCCCGATTGCCGATTTATTTGTTTGTCACGATCTGTTTCTAGCGAAGTGATTGACCAATTGACACCTGTGTATTCTCGTTATTCATTAGAATTATTATGATATAGTAATGTCTTCCGTGTTTTCGAGGAAAACTTTATTTTTGTTCAGACGTAGTTTAGTAAAAAATTGTCCTATTCATAAACCGAGGACTAAGATTACTTTGGTAGTATATTTTAGTTCGATCTTCTTTGCTATGTTTTGTGGTGAATACTTTGGAAAAAAATTGTGTTTGTATACACACGTTAGAAGTTATACTTCTTTGGCGTAACAAGATAAAAATCTCTTCAAAAATTTTAACTTTTGCCTTATTCTACGTTTGTAGAAAAAACCACACTAGCAATAGAAAAGAAGGTATTTAATACATTGAAAGTTATAATACAAAGAAATACAAACAACAAATATAAAGAAACATGTTGACTATGGCTAACTTCAGGGTGTCGGTTTTTCGTGATGGTGTGCGCACGCATCGTAATAACTTCATGATGTCGGATTTTCGTGTCAGTGTGCGCGCGCATTGTAAAAATTTACTCTCAACATTTTTCCCTAACGCGCCAAAAGAAGTATAACCTCATAAATATTTGCGTGAATCGTTATGAAAGCGATAGGTTAAATATTATTAAGTATTACCCATAGTCCCAGAGATTATTACAGATTTGCCTGCCTGTAGATTTAATTAAGCGTCATGTCAAGCTGGTTTTGTTGTCAAATGGCTATTATAGGATGGATCAATATGTGAACGATTGTGATATCTGGAATTGACACCTTTCTCTGTGTATTCTCTAAAAACGACTGTAACGTCTATGCATTTTAAATACATATATATTAAAACGATAAACCTGATCTAGTGTATTGCCTGTTCTACTCGATATAGATGCCTTTAACCCCTCGAGTACCTAGAATCATAATGGTTTAAGCTCCACGCAAACGAATGTATACTTTATGACGAACAGGCCAAAAGACAGATTGGTAGAGTAAGTCCTAAAATATTACCGAGCTTATTACAAAATTTGAAGAATATAGATGCACAGTTAATAGATACATAAATGTCGCAATGGCGCGAAGTTTTAAAAAAAAACGTTAAACAATATTTTGAGCTTTTAGTCTTAATTCAGAAGCCTAGGGGTAAATTACGAAGGCGAAATTACACAAAAAAATGATATAAATAGTTTATATTCTGAGATAATAACTAGCTGAAAGCACGCAACAGTATATTTTTAAGACCTCTGTTTCTGCCCAATTCAAAACTACGATACGTTATTTTTCTCGAAATAGTTAGCAACCCTAGCTAATGAATCTATAATAGTCAGCGACGATCAAAGTAAATTTTATTACCCCATTCACTTATCCATTAACTCTGGTTATCTCGGTCTTATAAATAGATGTAAGGATGTAACAACTCGTATCTCGTTTTTTTGGAAGTTATCGATAAACAGTTCAGTTCAAGGTTGAATGATAATTTAGTCAAGGCGGTAAAGAATACGTGGAATTATCAATCCTATAACGTCAGCCACACATATGTGTCAATATTCTTCAAATGATAAGTTATCTAGGTATTGAAATTTGAGACTAACGTTGCTTGTTCATATTTAAACGGGTAACTATATATTAATAAGTTGCTTTAGAAGTAATGTAGTAGAACTGAATTGTTTTTTTTTTTTCGAAATGACTACGCTATTGACCCAGCAAGGTCTTAACAGCTTCACCGAACTAAGAACTGGATTGTATTTACTGATAAAGTACACTGTAATTGAAATACATAATCAATTGATTCAATTTGTCAAGAAGCTATAGTGTAACTCAACTTACTGGGCGAGATATGATTAGTAATGCAAATACTTTCTTCGTGAAAACACGTCGGTTTGTGATTTTTCATTATGTTTGGAGTTTCGATATTTCAAATACTAATATCTGTTTATATATCTGTATTAGCTAATTCTCGTCAGCTTTACCGGGCAATAAAAATGGCAAGGGGTCCAATCGAAACCAAAAAAAATATAGAACATTCTAAAGAAAAATAAAATGTTAAACACCGTCTGTGTTATTACAAAAAAGTTAAATACGTGCTTTAAAATGTTTGGGTACTTTCGTATTAAATGCACCGCGCTCGCCGACCGTTGCCGCAGCAAGCTCGTGTTATTCTTTTTCGCAAATCTAACCTAACCTAACCAAAGCCAGATAAAAGAGCAAGATGTCGAACATTTGGCGATCGCGGTGCATTTAATACGAAGGTATCCAAACTTTTATAAAGTAACTATTCAATACGTATTTACCTTTTTTGTAATAACACCGGCCATTTTTAAAACGAAGAAATATAATATGAAATATATATTGTAATTTTCCCGTTTTTAATCTCCCTTGTGAAATTTCGCAATACATTTTCATATTGATTTAGATTTTTCTTATTACCTGATATAGTATCTAAAATAGAAACTTCGTCTTTCTCGTGATTTCTTGCATTTTCGTCCATTTCTATGTAAAATTTCAAACCTGTAGTTCATCAAAACGCGCAAAATAGACGTACGAGTTAATAAAAATGTCATACAATTTAAATAACTAACAAATAGTAATATTCTAACGTGATAAATAAGGCAGTCTGTGACCGGTAAAAGAGGTTTGACTTCCATGACCTTACCGACAATGAAATGCCAATGTACTCTCTTGTATTAAAGAACGGCGAGATGAATTCAATGACTTGCTCGCAAGTCATGTTAGAGCCGTTATTTTCCATAAGTAATCTTAATATTCCTATACGTTACTGTTCTTTACAATAATCTCAGGCAACTTTAACCCCTCATCTGGTTTTTTAAAGCCCAAATCTCAAAATGGCTGACCGTGTTTTTAAATATTCAGACAATGGCTTGAAATTATAATGTTACATTAGATAATTTGTTACTGTTCAAATTTTGTACTAAATATAGTAACTTATAGAACTTATGCTGCCAATTGTCTGTTGACCAGTTCATCATAAGGTCTACATTCGTTTGTAATAGATCTTGAAACCTTACGGTTGTATTACAAAAAAATTAAATAGGTATTGAATACTTGCTTTAAAAAGGTTATGTACTATATGTACCGCGCTCACTTGAGGCAAGTTCGCGTTATCCTTTTTTCGCAAGTCTAACCTAACCTAAGCAAAGCGAGACAAAAAGCAAGATGGCGAACATTCAGCGAGCGTGGTGAATTAAAAACGTAACTTTTATAAAGCAAGTATTCAATACGTATTTAAGTTTTTTGTAATAATACGGTTATGGTTTTAGACAGTTTCCGACTGTATCAGAATGATTCCTTTTTAGTTTGACATTCTCAAATATATGTTAGCGTAATATATATCGTGCAAGCTGGAGTAATATGGGAACCGGTCTGTCTGTCTCAAAGTTGCGCTGTCATTTTTGGAGAATGCCTTGTCCTTATCATTAAACAGAGCGACGTAATTTACCCGTGTCACTAAAAAAAAAATTGAGCCGTCACGGGACGCCTGGCAGATGTGAAACATCGAAATTGTTTTGTATAACTCGTATGCATAAAAGAAAAGATCACGACAGGAATCAGCTATAGTATAATGAAAAGATAAAACATAACTTAAATAAATTTGTTCCATAAAATAATAACTGTTTATTTAATTGATTACCTACATAATTATTCATTTTTACTAATTACAAAAATTAAACTAGGCGCAGGCGTGAAGTCTTTGACGGCAATTATCAAAGGGCGCTAGGTCGGCATGTGTCGCGTAGCACTAGTAGAACGAGTGGGCAAAACCGTTTGAATCCTATGTTTATGCAAATAGGGTTGCAAATGCTTTTGTGTATTTCGTTAATAGTGCATAGTTTGCACAATTACACATTTGCACAATCAGGTTTACCCTCCGCCTATAGATGTTTCACATCAAAACAGACAGTCATTGCAAAATGTACACATCATTCGATGATCTTCGTACAGTATTTTTCTTCACTGAAAATTGAAACTTATTAATTGGAATAATGTCAATCAATTAGTATTCGAATTCTCTTTAATTTAATTATAATGATGCTAGTCTCATACCTGAGTAACGAAGCTTTGCCTACTTGTCACGTTAAAAAATAAACCGCGAGATCAATTATCGTGTTGCGTCCGTAGTCACGCGGCACGATAATTTGTAACTCATGACGATAATGTTTTCCTACACCTTCGTTTATTGCGCGATTATAGACAAAATTTCGTACCGACACACGGAAGTATGGAAGTAGTATAATATAAATAACATTAAAAATAATTCTTATAAAGGTGTAGAAAAAACTTTTGGACATCTTTGTCATTCCGATAATAACTGGAAATTATTGTTCCCCAAGTTCGTTTGATCTGTGCAAATCCCGGGCTTGTTGTGCTGTGTGTCTTTCGTCAGGCGGTATGATAGTTCGTAACGTATGACGATAATGTATTCCCCACATCTGCATGAAACTTTGTGGCGATACACGCCGGTATAGAAGTAGCCTGATATTAATTCCGATAAAGGCGCAGAAATACTTCTGCATCGTCACTTCAATAGTGATTCGAAATTAGCGTTCCCAATTCCTTGATGTGGGTAACAACCACGAGGCCATTTATCGTGCTGCGGTTATCGTCACGTGCCTTGATAGTTCGTAACATGTGGCGATAATTTATTTTAGACAAACTTTCGTAGCGATACGCGCTGGTGTGGAAGTAGCGTGATATTAAATCTTGTGTTGTATATTGTTGTATTGTGTAATTTGCTGTATTGCATAGTTAATGTTATAATATTGTGTTTTAGGGAGCACCGGGCGAGTCCGGCGCGTGTGGCAGTGCCGGGCATTGCGCGCGTGTGAACGTCCGGCGAGTGGTGCGACCGCGGCCTTCGCCGCGCTGTTGGCGCCGCGCCCTCAACGTAGACCCGCCTTGGCTGCGCCGACCGACGGCTCGCTGACGACCAACCAAGCCACACACGTATGTAACTATACGGGTATTTATGGGAATAATGACCATTTTCTGATATTGTATTAAAAAAAATAGTCTATACGGCAGATGTCATGCATTCATGTAAGCTACTACTATATTGGCTGGAAGTAAAAGACAACCGGAGCCAGAAATATCAAATGAAAATTACGAAACTTGTTTTAAGTCGAAAAGTATCTAGAGATTGATAGAACTTGAATATCATTTTTGAACTTCTCCTATTTTGATCGCCCGTGATGTGAGAAGACAGTTATGACTCTTCAGTGTAAATGTTTGATGATAATTGGTAATAGAATAACTGAGTAGAATTAATTATCTCTATACTTATAATGATATATGACTATTCTTGGCTCAATAGTAGGGCCTGTTACCACTAACTTCTCAGTCGCTGACGACGAAATGTAGCAGTTGGACACAATCTCACTTGATGTTATATGCTTCAGTGTCGTATAGACGAACTGACACCACACAAGAACATTTCTTTGTTTTGGTCTGAGGCTCGTTTAAACTTCACCGGATTTTTTTGGACTAGCGCTTAAGACACTCGGTGGCCGAAGCTCGGCTTGGGCTGTTGTCATAGATGTAACAATCGCGAAGTAACAGAACTAACTAAGCTAGCTTAGCTACATGTAAATGCTATTTAACGTGTACAAGTATTAAGTTCACAGTTTTCTCTCAAGAAAAACAGCTCGGTTTTCGACAACAACAGCTTCGGAAAAAAAGCTGCGTCAAAACACACTGCCAACATAAATTTTCGTAGAAATTTCTCGGTCCCTGACACTTAAGGAGTAGCTTTACTGAGCACCTAATACTTGGCACGCAGAGTATAGGTGGACTGGTCCTCTAGATTTGGCGACAGATTTTTTATTTATTTCGATAACTAGCCTGCTTGGGTTTTATAGAGAACACCACAGTATCGTGCTATGGCCTCATCGCGTTTTCTTTCACCAAAATCTTGGATCCACTGTGGGATATGCTCCTACATTAATGGACGTGGAGCGGGAATACGTTATCACCATTAAAATCGTATTGGAAATTTTCCTCGTTCGTGAACAGCTAACACTTGTGGAATAGCATTACCGTTCGGTAATAATAATATATATTAATATTAGGTGTTCACCTAATATTTGGGATCCCGATCTGGATTGCACTCCTATGTGTAATGGCTCTCTAGACTTGGCGATGGATTTTCTATTTATTTTGATAGCTAGCCAGCCGGGGTTTTATAAAGAACACCCTAGTATCGTACTATGATTCTATCGTGATGTTCTTTTTCGTTGAAACATCCAAGTCCACTGTGAGATAGGTACCTTAATGGGAGTGGTGTCCGGACATGTTGCCACCATTAAATTTCTCATAGAATTTTTTTGGTTCATGAACAGCTGACACTTGTGGAGTAGCGTTACCGAGCACCTAACACCCGGCTCGAACACCTGACACCGGCTCGTCACTCAGGACTTGAACCCACTCTAAGCAGCATAGCCGACAGTTGACGCCTCGGCCACGCCGGGGCGCAGTGCTGTCGGTGCTAACTAAATACATACAAAAAAAAAACAGTGCGAAACGCTAACTGTGACGATGAGGGTCGTCGATGAGGAGCAGCGCATCACCCTGATCGAGGGGCCCTGGTCCCCGGTGGACGTCATCAGGGACATAGTCGACGAGGGCAACCAGGAGGATCCATTCTACGTAATGGATCTGGGGGAGGTGGTGGCGCGCTACCACCAGTGGAAGGAGCTGATGCCGCGCGTCGAACCTTTCTATGGTGAGTTCTAGTTTTAAAACTTTTTTTTATTAGTTTAGTCTATGGCCCTTTTAGGAGTATTTCACAATTCTGCCAGTGTCATGTGGAAGTCTTATGATATTTTTCCTGGATTTTAAAATGCCTTTGATGGTGGAATCAGAGGGTATCATTCCGTGTAGTTGATTGCATTCTAGTAATGATTATGAACTAGCCTTTGTTCGCGACTTTACTCATTAATTTACTGTTGTAAAAAAATAGTGGCATTTTTTGTTAGGGTCTAATATATATGATTTTATTATTCCTCAATTTTGTTATATGTTTTAATACCCCTCAAAATACCCTCCTGGTAAATTTTGAGATTTTTAAAATAATTTGTTACTCGACCTTTGATATAACTTTTTTAAAAAAGGTCCAAATTTAATCTTTTTTTTTTATTTTTGGGTTTTCGTGGCCTTTATAAAAAAAATCAAAGATATTCCATATTTTCTTATATAGATTTTTAAACACATACTTACATCGAGTTTACAAAATGAATGTACCCTTTGATATTTTTTATTTTTCATTTTAATCGATTTTATTTATCAATCTATCCATTCCTCGACTTTTTAAGTCCAGTCTGATAATAGGGTTGATCTAATTACTATTTACTTTCGATTTTTGAAACTATGAACTTTAGTTTTGAAATGTCTTGTTGATTTCAAATTTTGAAACCGTCCAAATTGGCGTGGAATGCCTCATAACACTAGCTTCTACCCGCGACTTCGTTCGCGTGGAATATTTACTGTGGGCTAACACTAACTTTAACTCGCGATTTCGTTTACGTAAAAGGCGAAAATATTTTTAAACTCACTGGTACTCTTGTGCTATTGGTATTAGCGTGATATAGCCATCCTCGTTAAATAAGCTATCTGACACGGAAGCAATTTTACAAATCGGATGAGATTAGCGCAAGCAAACTTTTCAGCTTTATAATATTAGTATAGACTAGCCCCTGCCCGCAACTTCCTTCACGTGGATTAGTTACTTTGGTCTAACGCTAGCACACAGTGTAAGCTCTCAAAAGGGAAAAACCCTCGATTTTGAAACATTCTTCATTGGTGCTGCTCCGCTCCTATTGGCCTTAGCGTGATGATATATAGCCTATAACCTTCCTCGGTATATGAGCATATAACAGTGAAATAATTTTTAAACTGGACTAGTAGTTTCTGAGCGACTCCCTACAACGTCACAAACTTTACCTCTTTATTAGTATAGATTAATAATGATTGTATGGTTTTTTGTTGTAGCGGTGAAATGCAACGACGACAAGTTGCTGGTGAGGACGCTGGCGGCTCTCGGTACCGGGTTCGACTGCGCCTCCAAAGCCGAGATCGAACTCGTCACCTCCATCGGAGTTAGCCCCGAGTTAGTAAACTATTACTCAATATATAAGAAACAGTACAAAAATGTAGTTCTCAGTGTTTTAGCCAAGACCAATCTAATTCCTTGTTTTCAGTAGAAAAATTAGTGTTATATTATCTCTCTCTCTTTCAGACGCATAATATTTGCTAATCCGGCGAAAATGGCTTCTCATATCCGCTACGCTTCTGCGATGGGAGTCGATGTGATGACCTTCGACTCGGAGACCGAACTCAGGAAGATCAAGCAGTACATGCCTCATGCTCAGTAAGATTTTTTTTATTATATCTGCTAAGAGATTTCATGATTATTCACAGTATGACATAACATGATATTACATAACATAACATGATATGGTATTTAGTTAGAAGTTTCGTTTTGGGAGTTTGTGTGTGTGAATACTAGTAATGCTATACACACAACACATACACCATAACAGCATGAAACACACATTTTGGTAGGAAATACTCAAATACACACACATCATAATTTTACACATAAACACATATGTCAGATAAAGTAGCGTCTATGCCCTTACTTTTTAGAAAAAATCTGTATTGACTTTGATTGTTAAATGCTTTAAGTAACTTCGTTGTTTCTGAACAAAAATGCTAATACACATGGGTTCAGAGTTAACAGGTTAATAAGACACGAAACAAAATCTTAGTGGTACATTAGAGTAACTAGAGTATTTAACTATTTATATAACTAGAGTATACACGCACAGTATTTAAAATAATTGAAAAGGGTGGGCGGGGGGGAGATAATGCAAAATTCGATCAAAAACATTTCTCTGTTGCCATTGGCTTGTGAATTCAATGGACATGGGGAGAGGGCTAATTAATGCACAACTCGAAAATTTAATGGGTCTCTGTTGTCATTGTCAAAAACCCAGACGGTTGGGAAAGGGGTATTGTTATTTATTTTATTTTTAGCATACAATCTTCTAGTAAATTATTACTGCCATTGTCGAATACGTAACGATATTACAGACCTCTTGTGATCATTTCAGTGAACTAAAAAGATGGTGGACGTTTGAAAGATGAAAGACGTTCCGTGGTATTATTTCCTATTCACTTCACTTGAGCATTGAACTATGTTACGTCAGAGACACCACCAAATATTAGAAGATATAGAGGTTAAATATAAAATCCGGTATGTGACATTCCAAGATCCCGCTAATAACTCCGTATAGTCAGTTGTACACGCGATTAAATAAAGGAGGATGAAATACTGATGTCATTGCTCGAACGATGCAACAATCTTAGAACAGAGTTATTTTTTGTATACTATTGTATTTAGGTCTCGTTGAGTCATCTGTTATTTGTATAAAGGGGGTATAGTGTAAAGTTAAAGAGTGTTTTGTTGTTGCAGGCTCGTGATCCGCATACGATGCGACGCGACGTCGGCGCAGGCTCCGCTGGGAATAAAGTTCGGGTGCGACCCCGTGACGGAGGCGCCGCGTCTCCTCAAACTCGCCGCTGTACTCGGACTCGACGTACGTATTTACTCACATTCGGTTGTACTCCATTTCCAAAACAACCATGTATCCTGCCCCCACTTTAAGACCTGCTATAGCCCCATGCCCACCATTGGCCAGTAATAACTGTCAAGGAGGAAGGTCGACAGATGAGGATTCTGAGGGAGAATACCGGTAACAAAACCGGTTGGCTCAGGGAAGATTACACCTCATTGCCCACCGATAGCCCATCTTTGCCCTTGTTTGAAGTTCTTTAGCCCATCTGTATAAAAAAAAGTTTTAAAAATTCGTAAGTGTGTGGGCCAGTGTCTGAAAAAAAGCGGATTCTACAAATAAGTCGTAAGCGAACATATGCCTATCCTTTACTCTTTTGATAACTTATTTTACCTTTATATTATTGACTCGTTAATAAGTGGAAATGGGTAAATAAATTAAATGATGGGCAATCGATAAACGTCCTCTCTACGAACTTTTAAATTCTTAGGCGTAAAATGGAGTTTAACTTCGCGGAGCTAAACCGACCCCGTCCTTTAAGGTAGCAATACCACTATTTATCTAAGATTACCTATTGCAGCTTAATCGCCTTTATACCACTTATACAAACCTATTACTGAAGCAGACTCAGTCTGCTCTTTACCCCAACAGCTTGGAGACATTGGATTTCAAATGAAAGTAAATCTTTTAGCTAAAAACTCAAATTACGTGCGCCGTGTAACTTATAGTTCCCCAACCCATGTGTCAGATCTTGTCACAGTAAGCGACAGTAAGTGCAAACGTGTTTTATGACTGGAAGCAATTGTATAATTTTTACCTTCTTTGGATATTTGTGTAAGTAGAATGCTATGTTACATCCCGTTTCCCACATATAATGTGTATTTGTTTGTCGGTTCAGGTGGTGGGCGTGTCGTTCCACGTGGGATCCGGCGCTCGCGAGTTCGGTGTATACGCGCTCGCCATACAGATGTGTCGCGTGCTGTTCACTCTGGGCGCCGACCTCGGCCACCACCGCATGCACCTGCTTGACATCGGAGGCGGGTTCCCGGGCTCCTCGCATCTCAGCATACGTGAGGTAACACCACCAGCCGATATCCTCACACTTCTCATTTACACCAACACCTCTTAACTTCATACTCCTCATTTACACCAACACCCCCCCCTTACCTTAATACTCCTCACACCAACACCTCTTATCTTCACACTCCTCATATACACTAATACCTCTTACCCTCACACTCCTCATTTACATCAACTCCTCTCATCCTCATTTACACAACACGCAGTGGAAGCTCTCAAAAGAAATAAAACCCGATTTTGAAACATTCTTCATTGGTGCTCCGCTCCTATTGTTCTTAGCGTGATGATAAATAACCTATAACCATCCTCGATAACGAAGCTATATCACACCGAAAAAAATTTTCAAATCGGACAAATAGTTCCTGAGATTACACCCTAAAACGTCACAAACTCGTAAACGTTATCTCTTTATAATATTATTAGTAATTAGTATAGATAAATGTTATTGATTCGCTACTCATTGACAGTGTTTCTCGAACTAACGTGAAACTTATAAAAAAATGTGATTTGTTTTTGACAGGCGTCACAGGTGATCAACACGGCACTCGAACTGCACTTCCCGGAGAGAAGCGTCCGCGTGATCGCTGAACCGGGCCGGTACTTCGCGGCCGCGGCCTACACGCTCGCCACCATGATACACGCTAAGCGAGAGGTGACTTACATACTTTTACATTATATATAACTAAAATATACAGTGTGTACGTGCGTGATATTGTGTATGTGATTGATAGTGCGTACGTACGTGATATTGCGTACGTACGTGATAGTGCGTACGAGTGTGACAGTGTGTACGAGCGTGATAGTGATTACGAGCGTGACAGTGCGTACTTGTGTGATAGTGCGTAATGTTATACATAAGTAATGCTAGTATAAACCATTACTAAGTAAAGCCTACTTATCCACAAAAGTGCATTGGAAAACATACACGCACTTATGAACGTCAAAACTATCACCGGTTCGGAAAACAAGCTAGCCATCGGCAAAAACCGGTAAGAAACTCGATCGGGTATATTTTTTGGACATATCCAATACATCATACAATTGTTTTTAGTAGATGCACAGAGAGGAATCAGTTCCAGACATCACCATCGTTACTCTATAATAACCTTTCGACACTGAAATCCGTTTCACGTGGTGTTTAAACTTACAGTCCGGCAAATCGGTAACATGCTTTGAGACTATTGTAAAACCTAACACTGTTACCTAAAAAACTATTACTGGTTTTGCTAAGTCTGAAACATGGGACGACCAGTTTTTTACAGTTTCTAGTATTCAGATTATGCCGGTCTTTAACTAAATGCAGTTTTTCAAAGCTATTAAGTTAAACAGATATAGATTAAATTATTAAGAATGTACTGGGAAGGTAAAGTTAAGATACCGAATTCCTGGAACTTAGTTTTTAACGATTCGCAAGATCCCATATTATATATTGCTTGAACTGCCTGTTACACTAGTAATGTTTATCATTCTACTTTATTTTGCTTCAACATATAGTGTCGATAATTTTCAATTTCGATAATCTATACTGATATTATAAAGAGGTAAAGTTTGTGACTTTGTGATGTTGTGATGTAGTGGCGTTGTAGGGGGTAATCTCAGGAACTATTGGTCCGATTTGAATAATTCTTTCAGTGTTATATAGCTCATTCATCGAGAATGTTTATAGGCTATCATCCCGCTAATACCAATAGGAGCGGAACACAGATGAAAAATGTTTCAAAATTGGGATGTTTTTCCTTTTGAGAACTGTTACGTATTAGTGTTCGTGTATCCAAGCCACGCGAATGAAGTCGCGGGCAGAGGCTAGTCATTGATAATTTATTTTAGAGAATGTATTTTATAGGATAAAAGGTGTGATGTAAATGAGGTGTGTGAGAATAACAAGTGTTGGTGTAAATGAGGTGTATGAGGATAACAGGTGTTGGTGTAAATGAGGAGTGTGAGGGTAAGAAGTGGTGTAAATGAGGAGTATGAGGGTAAGAGGTGTTGGTGTAAATGAGGAAGTAATCATATTAAATCTGTTTTTATCTATAGAGATTCCTAAGTTTTTTTTTTGTCTATAGTTATAGTGTTCGTTTTTCCAGGTGGTGGGCAAGGGTGAAGACGGTGATGAAGAGACACACACTATGTACTTCATAAATGACGGAGTGTATGGTTCCTTCAACTGCATCCTGTACGACCATCAACATGTCGTTGCCGAACCGCTACACGTTAGTACTAATTCACTTTATTATATACTAGCCACTGCCCGCGACCTCGCTTTGAATAGTTACCTCGGACTAATGCTAACACGCAGCGGAAGCTCTCAAGAGAAAAAACCCGATTTTGGAACATTCTTCATTAGTGGTCCGCTCCTAATGGTCTTAGCGTGATGATGTATAGTCTACAACTTTTCTCGATAAATGAGCTATATAACACTGAAAGAATTTTTTAGATCGGGACCAGTAGTTCCTGAGATTACCCCCCTACAACGTCACAAACTCACAAACTTTATCTCTTTACAATATTAGTATAGATGGGACGGGCATCCACGACAGATCTGTTTCAAGTCGGACATTTTGAAGAAAGAAAAAATAATTCTTTAATTTTATGATATGTTTTAGTACCCTTTAAAATACCTCTCCTAGTAAATATTGACATTTTTTTAAGTAAAACTTCTTTAGGCGCGAACTTCTTAAAGTTCCGAATTAGCAGACAGATGGCATTACAAAAAATGAAGCTTTGATTTAATTTGTTACTTACATTGAAAACAGATGACGGTACGGTCGCGCGCCCATATATACATAATTAACTGTACATGAAAAACGTGATTTTTTTTATTATTATTGTTTTTTCAATAATTTTTTATTGATTCGTTTATAAGGTTTACAAGATGGTAAAGCCACGCTGAAGGTTTTAGCTCGAATGGGTACTGCCTCGACCGGGGTAGTACCACACTCTCACAGAAATACCGATATGAATTAACAGTTCTTGCATTTTTGCGTTTCGATCGGTCAGTGAAAGCGCTCGCTCCCCCCTTCTCCACCAACACAGACTGTTGCTCGTGTCTGTGAATGGTGATAGTCACTCAACATCAGGTGACTCACCTGATCGTTTGCCTCATATGATGTAAAAAAAACTATCACACTTCAATCGCGTGTGACGGTTACACGCACTCGTCCCCACCAACACAGACTGGCAACGCACTTGCGACTCCCCTGGTGTTGCTGCTGTCTATGGACGGTGATGGTCACTCAACATCAGGTGACTCATCTGATCGTTTGCCTCCTATGATATAAAAAAAAAATCATTAATTTTTTTTGTTGCCAGGCGAGCTGTGAGCGTTCGCTTCCTTGCTCGGTTTGGGGTCCGACGTGCGACGGGCTCGACTGCGTGCTCCCGTCGACGCGGCTGCCCCCGCTGGGGCTCGCGGAGTGGGTGGTGTGGCGCGACATGGGTGCTTACACTCTGCCCGTCGCCTCTTCCTTCAACGGGTTCCCCGTGCCCACTGTCAAGGCTTACGTCGACTCGCGTCTCTGGTCAGTAATACTCCACGTTTAAATATATGTAAAAAAAAAAGAAACAGTTTTACACAACAGCATTTGTCCACGACCAACTCCAAAACCACTCGATTAATCCTCGTGAAACTTGGCATTTATGTATAGTTTGGCCCGACTCGAGATATAGGATAATTTATATTATGGTTCCAATATTTTTTTATTACAAATTAAATGATAAAGACTGATGAAAGACAACTTATATACATATATACACTGAGATATATTTTATTTTATCTTTTAATACTTTGGTAACGGAGCTTTGCTTGGTTAACACAGTAACTGAGTTTTTGTTATTCGATGGAAGGTTTTCCTATTCGAGTAATGTTATATAGCAATTTCGTAAAAAAAAATGAGATACCAAAAGGATATCTATTATTCTACACAACAATGGTTTTATCGCTGAAATTTACGAAATGGCGTGATATGATTTAAGCTCTAAAATTCCTTATATTTGTATAAAATTACATTTATTTAGGGAGCACGCTTATACTGATAAACTAAAAAGTTAAAACCTTAACCAAATACAAAATTTGAACTAGATCGTTAGAGCCATTCTCGAGATACACAAAATAAATTTATATAACATAATTGCTCGTTTGACGTTATTAGTTAAATTTTAATCTTCACATTCGAGTGTGTTATGCTCATAGTTCTGCGTATAATTTCATCGAAAATGTGTGTTATTCCTTTGAGATTCATTATTATTTGTATTATTGACACCTCAGGTCGATGCTGAAGGAGCTGCGTCCACTCCGCGAGGCGGCACTGCTGGTCGAGTCGCACGAGTTCCGCGTCCCCTCCGCCTCGCCTCCCCCCTCTCCCCCCTCCGCCCTCCCGGAGGAGCACCACCGCGCCGTCTTCGTAGAGTGCGCACTCAAGTGACCCCCCTTCCTCCTCGGTCACATCTCCCCCCTCTGCCACCGACTCACCAGCCTACTCCTCCCTACCTGTCTATTCCCATACATCCATCTACACCCGATCAAAACTATGGTGTAATTCTCGTCACGAATGCATAGTTATCAACATTCATCTGGTGATAAATCAGTCACTGTGACTAAAGAATCCCTCAAACTGTTCTCTTCCCCCCTTTGTCGCCAACAGGTTACAACTATACGTTATATATCATAACGATGTTTGGCGTTAATCTGTTGGCGGTGACTCTTGTTTACTTTGCACTAATCATATCATCAGATTTAGTTGTCAGTTTGTGCTACAATAATCTTATTGCGTAGTAGTCGTCTAACCTTTAAATACATTGTGTCTCAAAAATAAAACGCTATCACTAACTTATGAATAAAGTGTTAACCGTAGTGAATGTTTTATTTTTGGCTAAATTTCCCTAGCTTAAAATATAAACTCAAAATATTAATTTTTGAGTACAAATTAAGAAATCATGTATTTAAAAGTTAGTGGGCTTACTTAACGGAATGAGGTGTTGCGCGTATGTTAAAAATGTCTTACTGTAACGTGATTGGTCCACTTTCCTATCGTAAAATCCTTATCAACCAATCACGGCTTCGTGCTCACAACTCGTACTCGCAATTCGTGACGAGAAACGTACTAACAGTAGAATTACAATTGGGTCCCAACACTTATATTTTAGTCTCCACATATATGATTAAAAGTGAAAATGTATTGTTTCTTCTTATTATAATTTAATAATAAAACATTTATTTAGTTTTTTTTATAATATTCACATGATTGTTACTATTTTAGTCTGTTGGTAAATTGAGTAAAAATCGAGGAATAAAAAGACTGATGACAAAGATAATTACAGATGTGTGGGACTTTCATATAAGAGTGTTAGTTTTATAAATACAACCCCCCCCCCTCCCCCATACAATTAGTAAAAAATCATTTTCATGGCAGATTCTTGCAGAAGAAGCCGGTATCACTCTTGAATATTTTAAAAATAATTGTAAATGTGTGTTTTAATATTACAAAATTTAATTAAATTTAATTTTTTTTCATATAAATGTTAGAATTGTTTTAATAAATCTGCTCCTATAATTCAATATCTTTAAACAAGTTCTACATATATGGGAAATGGTGATTTACTGCATTTTGCAAATGCAAAAAAAAATAATTACAAATTCACATTTTTGTTTAACTCTTTTTTTATTTTTTATTCATTATAATTCATTATTTCTATACAAAAATAGAGGATTTTATTATTTTAAATGTACATTATGACGAATTGATGGACCTTAATAAACTGACATGTAATCTATGATTCGCATTTTGAACATGTTATGAATCAAATATGATTCATATTTAATTTGTGAATTATTTTATGAGTTGTATTTGGTTCATGAAGTAAATTTTTAATATATTTTTAACATTTTGGTGGTAATTAAAAAAACTATATATTATATACATGTAATTTTACTTCTAGATTTTTTGTTGTTAATTCGATTGCTTACTAACTTTCATTATTTCTCGGTGCACTGCAGAGTGTGGTCGTTACATTCCTGGTATGTGAACGTATTGTGGTTTTTTCGATGTTAACATTTTCGTCTGTTTACTTATGTCACTATATTGGCTTTTCAAAATATATATATTGATTTCATATATTTTGTTTTATTTAACTAATTGTTAGCAGAGTGTATATACGACATAGTCGATGCAGTCAGGATGCCAATAAATACCAAGTAGTTACTTTTCACTGTTTATTTGCCCAGAGTTACGGCTTACAGTACTATTCATAAAGGAATGCATAGATAACTTTTTTTTTCTCGAACTGACTACGCTATTGGCCTTAATTTTTTGGCCTTTACAGCTTCATCGGACTACTAAGGCGAGCGCTTAAGGCACTCAGCCAAGACAAGTTGCGTAGATAACACCGACATCTTGCCTTTTATAGGCCGAACTATATAATTTATAAGACGAACTATATAACTCAAAGCAATTACCATTTACTTATAATTCTGATATATATTTTAAGTAACACAAAGATAATAATTAATGAACAAATTAATATTATTTACGTACATCAATTTTATATAAAATCATTGTTATTTATGTATCTGAGATATGTTTAGACATACAATTATGTGTGTAGAGTCGAGACATCTAGCCCTTTATAGGTCAAACTATTGAAGTCAAAGTAATTACTATTATTATCATAAAACTAATGTTGTGCAAGTAATAAATGAACAATATCAATTCCTATTAAAACGTCTCATTGAAATCTATATAATTATAATAATTCTCATTTATGTATGTTTAATAAAATGGCGTTAGTGTTAATGTGTCTCTCTTATATGTTGGCGCTTGGTGCTAGTATCAATGCGTATCTCTAATATGTGGCGCTAGTATCTCGAGTCTTGAATGACGAGCGGTACCGGAGGTGCGTAGCTAACATAATATTTACCAGCAAACTTACTGAATTTCAAATCTAATCCGTTATGCAGCAAAACAGAAATGCGCTTGCAGTCATATTTACCAAGTATAATATTCCTGTGTTAAATATTAGATCAACTTTTTTATAAATTCACAACTATAGTAGCAGTAGTAAGAAGAATTTCGTGAATAATCTCAGGATTCTAGGCGTTTCCACCACTTTTACATTTGACTGATAATGATGATGTCTCCCTAGGTCTGTTCCCTCGGGGTGGAGCCCTTGAGTGTGTGCTGCTCGCGCGATACACTTACGCAAAATCTTACATCACTACGACAACATAACACATATCACCTCTACACACACGCTTACACATGAAAGTTATTTTTTTCCCCTTATTGAACTGAAATAGTTTAATTATCAGATACAAAATACATATAAGAGATATTTAGGTATATACGCTTGGTACACATATTTTTCAATAACTAATATAAGTATGAATATGCAGCTTAGGTTAGCTCAACAGGTCGCGAATTGCATGTATTAGGCAATAACACAAAATGTCATAAAAAACTATATCAAATGACTTTGAAAAGAGAACGTGAGTTATATAGTGTTTCGAAAAAAAAAATACAAGTAGTTTTAAGATGATTAAGTAGTTATGCATTGCCCATTTCGTAAAATTATCGAGCGGCAGGACTACCTAAGTACATGTTCCAGTTCTTGCAACTGTCTATTACGCTTTGCTGAATAAAACAATACCCGCAGATTACTTAATTTTTTTTTAAGCTTTCAATTCTTATTCCTAACAAAACGTATTTATAGTGCTAAACTACAGAATAAACAATTCAAGAACAAATTTCCATCAAACCAAAATTAGACACTGGATGACAAAATGGAGAACCTCCATTTCTAAATATAATTCCCGAAGAGCTAAAAGAAGTAGAAATGATTGAAGGAAGCCAGGAGCAAAACATGGTTGGTGTTCTGGTACACCCAGACTTATCGGAGTCATCAGTGCCTACCGCCACATCACCGTCGCATCCCGCCGAGCCGAGTCCTAACAGCTCGCCTTGTTAGCTTTCGCCGTCAGATTGATCGATATGTCCACCTACCGATCAAAATTTTCATAACTCTTGGAATTTATAAATTAAAGTTTACCTACAATAAAAGTTATTAAAGTATATTATTAAAAGTTATTAAAGTATTGAGTTGAGGTTTATTTCGGTCGGATATATTTTGTTAAGAATACATATATATTTCACATAAATCAACACGCACACTAGTTCACATTCAACGTACTTATACCGTTTTAATTTCGATCTGTTATGCAAATGAAACTTCCTAACATTTTGTATAAATACAACATTTTTATTTAAATAAAACTGAGTTATACAGTCTATCAATTTAAAGCTTTTCGATAAACTATATTTTTTCTTTTTTTTTTGCGATGTGTAAATATATAAAAATGATTGTTTTCCGACGCGTGAACACGCTACATACAATTTCCATGCTCGAAACCGGGAAACTAATGGAATTCTACTCGTTCCATTTTCCCAGGAGCACTTCTTCTGCAGTAACGCTTGATATCATTTTACCTTGCTCGCATTTGTTGTTTGGTGTGCCGGAACTCGTTACATTCTAAGCTTGTCTACTTAATTATTATTCACTTTAAAAGACAATTCTGCCATACCAAGACGAAGGTTATCATTAGCTGTCTCTCGGTGTTTATCAGTGGGATATTCGCGTGAGGTTGCTCGTAGCACATTTCATTGACTTTGACGATCTATTTCAGCTCGTCTTTTCCTTAGCCTTTTCAACAATAACGGTAAATAAATTTTTCACAAAATTACAAACTTATGATAGAAGTTTTTAACCTATCGTCTGACGTTTGACAGTCAAAAGTTTGACAGGGAAAATAAAATTGTTGTTTTGCTATCTTACTCGCAATTTTTTCATATTTTCTCACCTTTTAAACCTTCCCTGGACTATGACGAACATTTCAACACCAAAAGCCAGCTAATTCGGCCCAGCCGTTCTCGAGTTTTAGCGAGACTAACGAACAGCAATTGATTTTTATATATATAGAAGTAAACGCTAATTAAAAAATTCTCCTATCTAAATCTCTGAGCACGTACTCAATGTTTGTAGCTCATATCTATATGTACTAAAATTCAGTTATCGCGATATAGTTACTCACCTAGCCTATGAGGAATTAAACATTAATAAAACGCTATGATAATTTTCAGCATAAACTCTATATTTCTACTTATTCTATACCCGTGGTCGTCAAACTGCGGCCCGCGGGCCGCATGCGGCCCTCGGTTGTTTTTCGTGCGGCCCGCGACAAAGTAAATTATTTCAAGACAACTTTACCCAGATGCCCTAGACAGAAATCAAAAACCGACTCAAGGGGCTACCTCGGTCCCGCTAGCGCCGCCAATTGAAAAATAAACATGTTTCAATAAATAAAGAGAAAATTCTAACGGTGCTAGTGAGACCGAGTTAGCTTCTTAACGCTACTCGCGCGTGATCGTGTCGTGACTTGTTCCCGCGCTCCCCGCTCCGCGCCCGTGACGAGGCGCGACGCGAGTCATTTCATTTGTTTTTACGCACAAGAATAAACGTTTCTTGCTTCATAGATTGCGCGTGCGGCATTTTATGTATTATGGCGGGAGTATCATCTAAATGTGCTACTAAAAGGAAGATAACTGATGAAAATAGAAGTTTTCAAGAAAAATGGGAGGAAGAATTTTGTTTTATAAGTGGATATAAGGACGGTACTGCTATTTGTTTAATATGCCGGGAAACTGTCGTCGGAATTAAGAGATACAATTTATTTCGCCACCACACAAGTAAGCATAGTTCATTTACCGAAGCCTACCCGTTAGAATCAATGCAAAGAAAGAATAAATTAAGTCATTTGAAATCGTCAATTCATCATCAACAAAATATAATGACGACAGCAGTCGGGCAAAATGAGGCTATTACAAAAGCATCGTACCAAGTATGTAACATCCTAGCAAAACGCATGAAGCCCTTTACTGATGCCGAATTGATGAAAGAGTGTATGATAACTGTTTTTCAAACGTTATTTGAAAAATTTTCAAATAGTAAACAAATAATGACAGAAGTAAAAAGCTTACACTTTCTGAATCTACCTGTCACCGCCGTGTTGAAGATATTTCGAAAAATTTGTTTGAGGCAGTGATTAACAAATTGAAAAACTGCAAATACTTCAGTCTTGCTTGCGATTCTAGTACGGATATAACTTCTATGGCTCAGTGCTCATTATTTGTTCGGTACTGCATAGTGGACGGAATCATAGAAGAAGACTTCTTAGCTGTAATTACCATGAAGGATCGTACGAGAGGTTGTGATTTTATGGAAGTTCTAAAAGAATTTATGGAAAAACACGGAAAACCTGTAAATAGATTGATATCAGTATGTACTGATGGTTGTCCGTCAATGGTGGGTGCAAATAATGGTTTGATTGCTTTAATGAAGAAAGAATGGCATTTACCTAATTTGTTGCCCATTCATTGCTTGCTGCATCAAGAAACTTTGGCAAGCAAAATTTCTAATAACCTGTTAAAAGACGTGATGAATACGATTGTAAACATTATAAATTTTATTCGCGCGCGCGAACTTTATCATCGAAAATTCAAAGACCTACTTGAAGAATTACATGCTAATTATGGCGATGGTTAAGTAAAGGAAAAGTATTGGAACGATTCTTTCATTTAAAACACGAAATTATACTTTTTTTGCAACAAAGTGGCAAAGAATTCCCCCAACTACAACAAAATGACTGGTGGACACTTGCGGCTTTTTTAACCGACATGACTATGAAATTCAATAGTCTGAATTTAGAGATGCAAGGACCTAACAAAATAATTGGGCAAATGACAAATAAAGTGTTTGCATTTCAGGACAAACTGCACTTATACATAAATGAACTCGAAGCAGGAGATTTTTCAAATTTTCCAACTGTTTCTGCTCTGCAATGCGAAGTTTCTATTCCCGACAGTATCCATAAAGATTTAATATCTTATTTGAAAGAATATTTGAGAGAAATGCAAAATAGATTTGACGATGTGCGAAAAATTAAGAACTGCTTTATACTCGTGGAAAACCCTTGGCATGTTGATAACGAAGATATGAAATTATTTTGCCGGTTTGGGTTTTCTAAAACACAGATAATGAATGAAATCATTGAATTAAAACACGACACACAGCTAAAAGCCAGTTTCATTGAGCACCGTGAAAAGCAGGAGTACATAGAATTTTGGAGAAATGCCCCTAGCAAGTACAAATCTTTACAAGACTGCGCACAATTCGTTTTAACCATATTCTCTTCAACATATCTTTGTGAAGCTTCATTTTCTAAAATGACCTTTTTAAAAAATAAATACCGGAATCGCCTTTCCACCCATTTAGAAGACACAATGAGGATTGCATGTAGTCCAAAGGATGCCGATATACAAGAAATAATTAAAAAAGTTCAACACCACAATTCCTAATTATAAAACAGGTATTTTTATTACGGCGTTAACTTCTTAAATATTTTCTTACCTAATTACCTATGTTTATAAACTATCTTTTTTCAATAAACGTTCTAATGAACATTATCTATGATTACTTGTTTCGATATCAACTCCCAAACGAACGACTTCGCGGGCACAGCTAGTTCAAAGTAAATAATCGATGAGCTAAAATCGAGTATACATATAATGTCGATATTGGAGCGTTCACATACTCTGCGGCCCGGCACTGGCACTCGCACTGTCATGTGTGGCCCTTGGGCAGTAAAGTGTGACGACCGCTGTTCTATGTTATACAAAGATTCTGGTATCACGACAAAGATACGCATACGCATCTACGCATGAGAAATGAGACTTTCATGCGGTAGTGTGAGATTAAATATCTGAACCCAAACCTAATGTTTGTAGTATCAGTACCATTATCCATTCCATTACCAGTACTAAAATTCTGTTATCATGATACAGCTACTCACTTGTTCTATGAGAAATTATACTCTCATCTGATACAAGACAACGTCACAGCGCAAAATTCATGTGTCTAGCTATTATCAATATTATTATTTTTTTATCACGAAATAGATTTCACCTGGTCCTAAAATATGAAACATTTAGCTGATACTAAGCCTTTGAGTGCAAACTCATTGTCTCTAACTATTATTACTATACTAATTCAGTTATCATAAATACTATCTTCACTAAACTTTAAAAAATTGAAACCCTGCTCCTACACTAGGAGACTAAACATCAAAGCACAAACTTGATGTTTCTAGCTATTACCTAGACTATGATCCAGTTACCACAATACTACTCTTCATGAAAATGTTGAGAAATTATGCCTTGATCGGGCACTAAGGGGCTAAATATTTGAGCACAAATCCGATGTTTCTGTCTATTACGTATACATATTTACGTTTAGTTATACTGTTTTTTAGCTGGTATGACCTTGAGAAAACAATTTATAACAATACAACAACAAATAATATACATATACAAATATAATATTACAACAATTTATAAAAACAATTTATTTGGTACTATTGCATCAGATATGACAAAACGTAGAACATAAATAATAAGTAAATATTGTAATATTTTTTATAAAAGTAACAAAGTCGTTTATAGGGTGCTATAACTGCCCGGCTTATAAGTTTTCGTATCTGTGTGCGTGAGTTGTACGCGTCTATTAGGACTCGATGTCGAAATTGAACTTCGAAAATTTGAGAGCTCGTCCTCAAGTACGAGGAAAGTAAGTAAATGGACTTTATTAGTTACAGTTTTCTTACATTAGGTTCCATGCAGACAGAGTCACGGTCACAGTTAGTAAGAAATACATTTTGTAATTAGTTTGCCTGACTGAAATGTTGACTTGCATTGGTGTCACCCTTTATGCATAGCATTATAAACAACTGCCATTGGTACAGTGCAATAAAACCAAATATTTAGTTTTGCAAGAATATATTTTAATAGTTTAAAAGAATACAAACAAATTAAATAAAAGCATTTATTAACTATTACTTAGTAAAAAGATACACACTGTATACATCCTTATATTCTGTTTAACATACAACATAAACATACATTGATGACCTTTGTTATGAAATTTCCAATATGATACTGTGAATTAACTAAATATATGTGAAAATAGAAACAAAAATGAAAGACGTCATATTTATATCAATAACAATTAAAGAAAGGTCATATATTTTACACATTTTGACATCTTCTAAGAATTAAATATTAACTCTAATAAGGCAACACTACATAATACACTTTACAATTTAGTGATACTTCAATTTTGTTAGCATTTCATATTTGGACATAATATTTCTATCTTCAGAATATACAACAAAATATTTGTAATATGGAATCAACAGTGAAAAGATTAATTTATGAATGTTCATACATATTGTTTGTCAAACTGCTTATTTGTCATTTAAAAAATATGCTTCACATCATTAGGTTAATTGTAATAGTTCTAGACTTTGAAGTCTGGCTACAGATAATTTTTATGATAACATTGTTCAAAGGTTATAATTTTTGAAAATCTCTAACAAATGAAATATTACATATAAACAATGAATTCATACTCTCGGATCTACACGTTTTTCAGATTTTTTTAGTGTTTGAGATAAATTACTTTAAAATAAATCATACAATTCAGTAAAGACTTGTGGTGTGAGTCTGTGTTAAGTCTTTTGATTTGAAACATCTATAGGCGAGGGTAAACCGGACTGTTGGCGTGGCGAGTGTGTGAGACGTGGCAACGTGATGCCGCTCTGAGCTCGCATACTTATACTGTATACAGTATTGTTTACTACGTTACATATTTCTATGTTTCACATCTGCCAGATATCCCGTGACAGTTCACAATTTTTGTTATTAAAGTAGACAGTGAGCTAATCAAACTAACGTATATGCTAGGGCTCTTTGTGGAGCAAGTTTTTTTGTTTATTCATGATATATTATTATTTTTGTGCACCCAGAAATTACCGTTCGGGACAGATGCCCAGTTTGCTCCCTAGATCCGGGACTGAATGAATATGGATGTGTATTCAAAAATATTCGAAATTTGGTTTTATTTATTTTAATCCCCATATGAATTTCATGTATTTATTTTTATAATAATGATTAATTTATTCATGGAAAGATTTAAATCCTTCTTTGCGTTATTTTTATTTACACATCGCTATTTTCTAATTGTTGGTTATTTAAGAACAAAATAATATTTAAGATTAATTGCATTATTGCTAATTAGTGGATAAATCTCATAAATGCACCAATAATAACACATAGTGTGTATTTAATGTTCAAGATATCTTAAGGTCGGCTGTAATCTATTTTAAATAAAATTTCAAATAACCAATAGCGAATATTAACAATAAATTAATCTGTTACTGGGCATTATCTGAATTTTAAAGTTATGTTGCGACCTGCGTAACATTTCTCTACAAATAATAACAGTTATAAGTAGATTCAATTTTGCTTAACCACACATTATTAACCGAGATTTACAATGAATTTACCATATGCACTTCCCACAGCATAAGTCTTCGGCAAATCCATACACTGACATTGATGTATAATAACCGATAACTGAGAATAACATTTCACAAATGTTCATGACACAGTTTGCACCAACGTTGGCCACAACACAACGAACACTATACACACTATGAAACAAGGTTCTTATGAGTCCGTCAACAGATTTGAACGCTGTACCTCTCTAGGTACATCTGTAAGGCGTTGCGATGTGGTTCGTCTAATGCGGCCAACCGTGGTGGCAGTAGTCCCGGTGATGCCCGGGACATGTTGCCCAAACTCTCTGCTAAGTAACGTCTTGGGTCTTCGATACCTGAAGATAATTAAAAAATATATAATATATTTATATATCTCTATACACATATTTATATAGAGAATTTCGGTTATAACAAGGACGGAGGGCACTTTAATGTCGTCGCTATGTTCGAAATAATAAAAAAATCATGTAATATATGTATTTACTTATCACTTATTTAATTATGGTATACTCGGGTGTTATTAAAAAAACGTGTTATAGTGCACTTTTCAAGTTTAGTTTTTTTTTTTGCACGTTGTAAGGTGTATTTCATTTTCATAATTTCTACATCTAAAGCATTTTGATCTTCACCAAATAAACCATACTTTTTGAGCATTGTTATAACACATAATGCCTCTAGTTTTCGGAATTTCATTTATATTGCAATGTACATTATGTAAGGAATATATAAACAAAGCATTTGCTGCACCATCTGTAAATGTAAAAAGGTTTTTTTTTTTTCGAAATGACTACTCTATTGACCCAGCAAGGTCTTAACAGCTTCACCGGAACTACAGGTGTAGAACCACGTATACACCACACAAAAGTTTTAATCATTTTGAAAAACTAACCAATTTTTATGGTGGTTTATATTTATAGTAGTAAGATAGACTGTAATTAGTAAACAACAATTAGTAAACTTAGGTAAACAAAAGATAAGAGAGTTTAATAGTTTTATGAATGAGTCTTTCTGCCTTTGCCGACTCAGTAGCAATATCCGTAACGGATTTCTGGGAATCTGTCATAAATGGTTCATAAAAACAAGTCGTTATACCCAAAAGTGACGCTATATCCAAAGTCGCTATTACCGAATTAATTTCTTACGAAGGTATTCTTTAAATTCAAGGGATGTAAGTTTGACGTAGCTATAACCTAAAAGTCGTTATAACCGAGATCGTCATTAATGAAATCCACTGTATATACACATTCATGATTCGGAACTATTTGATGTTACCATACCATTCGATACAACGAAGGTATTCAATACTTTTATTGCATACATTACATATTGTAAAACAAAGTCCTCTGCTGTATCTGTCTGTTTGCGATAAACTCGAAAACTATTGAACGGATTTTCATGCGGTTTTAACTAGTAGATAAAGTGATTCATGAGAATCAGGTTTTTGCAGGCCGGCATGATAGTGGCGACCGGCGATGGATAGTGTGTCAATCGGTGGTCGCTATTATTTTTGGATTGCACTGTGCTTACCATCAGGCATAGTGCAGTCATTTTGCCGTGCTACAATAAAAAAAAAGGTTACTATACAATTTGTCAATGTTTTTTTTTATTATCAAGGTAGGTTAACGTCCGCAGTGTCCGCTAGCAGTAGCTAAAATATATAACACGAATTAAAATATTACTGTAGAGACACTGTCAATGTATTTTCAAAGTGGTACCCGACATAGGCATGTAATCTTTATTCTCGCTTAAAGTTTTAGAAGGACTGAACCTAGAGAAAAACTGATATACATTCAACAATCGGTGATTTGCACAAAAACTAACTGGTTTAATAATAAGGAAAGCAGGTGAGTAGCAGCTGTTACTGGTTTCAGCATGAATAGGTCGGCTCGTCCGGGGTAGTACCACCCGACTCACAGAAATACCCACGTGAAGTAACAGTGTTTGAATTGTTGCGTTTCGTTCGGTCAATGAGAGCGCCGGAGACCCACTTCTCCCCTACCATCTCATCTCTCCCTCCCTCTTATCCCATTACCCTCCCAAACACAGGCTGGCAACGCATTTGCCAATCCCCTGGTGTTGCTGGTATCTATGGGCGACGGTGATCACTTAACATCAGGTGACCCGCCTGTTCGTTTGCCTCCTATCATACAATGAATCACACCGTGCCACGTTGTCCCGACTGCGCCTCACTTCCCTTTGTTCGACCGAGCGGCGTTCCCACGATAAGCAATAATCATTAACCCTGAAAGCGCCCCTTGTTCATTGAACCTAAATGTTAATTTTGTACGTTCAAAAGTATCGTTCCTATACTTTTAAAAGTTTTAGAACAGACTTTAACGGAGGTTCTCTTTGTTGTTCATTAGTATTTGTTTTGATATTATTATTTTACATGTTAAATATTTAACATATAACATGAACTACCAAAGGCTTGAAGGGAGTTAAACTCTAAACAGTCACTTGGTATATAAGTAATATATATCTTTATATATATATAATTTATCGGTCTAAGTGTGACTGAACTTGTACTTATCTAAAAAAACGGCTGGACAGATTTTGATAAAATATTTTATGTGTGTTCAAGCGGATTCAAGAATGGCTTATATTCACGATTATATGTCGGTTTTGCGTGTGGTTATGTGATGCTGCGATTGACTTTTAGATTTTTTTTAATTATCAGGATATAAATATCAACGTATATAAAAAGTATCCTATAATTCTCAAGTCACAATGTAGCATTCTGTCAGTGAATACATTTTTATAATCAGATTATTAGTTCTGGAGTAAACACACTACAAGTTACATCTGTTTATTTATTTATTTTTTTTTTCGAAATGACTACTCTATTGACCCAGCAAGGTCTTAACAGCTTCACCGGACTACTAAGGCGAGCGCTTAAGGCATTCAGCCGATTTTATTTTGGCAACCAACTCAAGGGTGCACGTCACACCTCGGCTTGGCTGTTGCCTGCAAAATCACGACCTATCTTAGCTAACCTAGCTAACTATTCGTCTATGTATGAGTCGTTGAAACGTATATGTGTACCAAGCATATACGCCTCAACAACTCCTCCATATATTTATTATCGGAAAATTGAGTTTTTCAGTTCGATAAGGGAAAAAAAAAGTAAATCCTTCCACTTTCATGTGTAAGCGTGTAGGCATGCACGTGTGTGGGGGTGATCGTGTAGTGTTGTAGCAGTGATGTATATTTGTGTGTCACCGTATCGCGCAAGCAACGCACTTAAGGGCTCCCTACCGAGGGATCGAACCTAGGCTTGAGCCGCTGCCGTGGGAGGCTTAATCGGGTAAGCATCTGTTTATAATTTATAGTAATAGAAATATTATAAGATTAGGCCGTTACTTACTGGCTAAGGGATCGTTGGAGACTCCTTTAGCACATGTCAGCTGTGAGTACTGCGCTTGGTACCCAGGAGTATCCTCCACCTCAACAAAATGATCGTCCGGTAACGTTGACTCGTCTGTCGGCAACTCGAACAGCGATATCACTGCCTATATTAAAAAAATAACATTTTAATATTAAACGCAAATGAATACTAATATTATAAAGAGGTAAACTTTGTAACGTTGTGACATTGTAGGGGGTAATCTCAGGAACTACTGGTCCGATTTGAAAATTTCTTTCAGTCTTATATAGGTCATTAATCGAGAATAGTTATAGGCTATATATCATCACGCTAGGGGCCAATAGAAGCGGAGTACCAATGAAGAATGTTTAAAAATAGGACTTTTTTTTCCTCTTGAGTGCTTCCACTGCGTGTTAGTGTTAGCTCAAATAACTATTCCAGGCGAACGAAGTCGCGGGCAGGGCTAGTAATGAATAATATCGAAGCAATGGTCACGGTGTTGAGCAAAGTGCAATTACATTAATGATTAAATATTACGTTTACATTTTGTAACCTACAATCATGATTACAGATTAACTTAATCAATCAAAAAATATAATCATACAAGAGATTAATGATTATTAATATGTAATCATAATCTTGATTGCTTTTATTAATATCAGAATATTAATGTAGAAATAAGACATAGTCTTATAGTGTAAATCAACTTTATTTGTATTCAATCTTTGTCAGCAGTTTAAATTTTCCCACATTATAAAAGACTAGCCTCTACCCGCGACTCTTTGTTCGCGTGTAAAAAATATTTTGGGCTACCTCTAACACAGCGGAAGCTCTCACGAAGAAAAAACCCCTAATTTATAAACATTCTTCATTGTTGCTCCGCTCCTATTGGTCTTAGCGTGATGAGCGCAAGTGCGTTGCCAGCCATGATATATAGGCTATAACTCGATAAATGAACTATATAATATTGAAATAGTTCCTATTGTAATAGTTCCCGAGATTACCCCCTACAACGGCACAAAATCAGAAACTTTACCTCTTTATAATATTAGAATAGATTAATCATCACTATCAATTAATATTAGACTGTCAGGTATATTTGAAATTATTCATAAGCGACTACGGTACAGATAAAGGTATAAACAACTATTAAAATAATGATTTTTTTTTTCTCGAACTGACTATGCTGTTGGCCTTTACAGCTTCACCGGACTACAAGTAAGTCAATGAATAAAGATAGTCAAAAAATCTTGATTACTGATTACTTTAATCACGATTAGTGATTAAGTTGATTACAGAAGTAATCGATTACGCCCACCTCTGGCAATGAATAATAAATTTTCGTTAAATATCATTATCCTTTTTTACATCAAACACATTGGCCTAAAATTAAGTTTTAGAAAATGACTTCTATCATGCCCAAAGTAATTTCTAGAAATTTCCTGGATGTTCTCAAGTGTTCTAAATCATGTAGAAACTTTTATAGAGGTGGTACAGTATAGGATTGTATAAGTGTGGTACTGACCTGCAAAAGCCTAGGCCAGAACGGTGCCAGAGCCCCCTGTCGGAGATGATTGGACTCACAGAGTAGCTTGGTGCAGCCCACAGCGGCTGCTTTTCTTTCAAGCACACCGCTGACTCGCTGTAGCTCTGGGATTAATACGCGATCCAAGTACATCGCGAACATACTATGATATTAATAAACATTATATTAAATTATTAATATTTTTTTTATAAAAAAAACTGAATGATAATAATAATAATAATTAATAAATTAATAATAATAATAATAATTAATAAATTAATAATAATAATCAATTGATTAATAAATTAATAATAATAATTAATAAATTAATAACAATAATCAATTGATTAATTAATTAATAATAGTAATTAATAAATTAATAATAATAATCAATTGATTAATTAATTATTAATAATAATAATAAATAAATAAATAATAATAACCAATTGATTAATTAATTAATTAATAATAATAATGATTTAATAATAATTAATTAATAAATTAATAATAATAATGATTTAATAATAATTAATTAATAAATTAATAATAATTAATTATTATTAATTAATTAATTATTCATAATTATTGTATGAAACCACTTTGGGACAAAGACTTCATTGAAGGATCACTACATGACAATACCCGAAGATCTTTTTTCGTCAAAACATTTAAGAATAACCTAAACTCTGTATCGTGGACTAAACCAATTCCTCCAAAGTTTTTTTTTATAATGAAGATTTTTCTCTTCACTATAACAGTGTTTTTCAACCTTTTTCACGACACGGCCCTTTTAGTATGAAGAAAAAATTCGCGACTGCCCTACCCGTTGCTTTTTTTTTCATTATTTTATTTTGTGGCACATATTCAATTCAACATACTTTACATTTTCATAATTAGGGTTCGGAAAAATACATGAAGAGTTCTCATAAGTTTTTTTTTTATTTTTTGTTTATTTGATACAAATAATTATGTCGTTAAGTTAAGATTTTTCTTAGTAAATCTTATAAAACTTTCTACTTTACTGCAACTCCCCTATAGAAGCTTCACGACCCGACACTTTGAAAAACACTGCACCACAATATCACCTGATAGTAAGTGGCAATAGGATCCATAACGAGCACAGAAACAATTGAGTAGTTCCATTTCAAAATAAACTAAATCCAATTTTAATTATTTATATAATATGTTTCATCTTTTAACGATATTCAGTTTTTATACACAGAGAACGAAGTTCAAATTTTGCCGCCTATAAAGTTTTTTTTTTATACATTATTCATATATTATATGTATAAAATTATGAAGATCTCGAAAAATAATGTAAATATTTGGAACGACTTGAATTGGATGTAGCTTATTTCGAAATGTAACAACTTACTAAGTCTGTTAAATGAAAAACCTCTATAAGTGATAAAAAAAATATATGTCTTTAGTTCCTATTTACCCAGATTTCACTATACTTGGCAATTTTGCATGACAAGTTTATCAACAACTGAACTAAACCATCATCTTAAATAATAAAAACAATAAATTTTACATGACACTGGCAGAATTTTGAACTTCTCCACAGGGGCCGAAGGCTAGACAAAAAAAAAACAATTGTAAAATAAGAACCAAGAGATCCGAGTACTGACTTGTTCTGTACGGAATCAATGATATCGATGAGGTTGTCAGCTCCAAAGTGTGCTGCGTAGAAGCCAAGGAACGAGATGAGCCCACGTATGTATTTAGTCGTTTTCGAAGAGGAAAGCCGTTGGAACAGCAAAGTCATTATTTGCTTCGTGTATGGTTCCATTACAGACCTGTATGGAATTAAAATATTGTCAGTGAAAGAAAGAAAGAAAATATATAGAAGGGAGGGGAAGGGAACGGACCGGAAGGGAGGTGAAGGGAAGGGAAGGTTAGGGAGGGGAAGGGAAGGGAGGGTAAGGAAAGGAAACATAAAACAAAGTATTACATTATCTCCGATGGATGGACTCGTATCGTGACAGTCAAGTTATATCCCACGTTGCAACTAAATAAGTGAGTAACTCTCGTGTGAGTAATTTAATGCTTAGTAAATAAGTTCCAATTAAGTCCTTGGGTCCAAAGTAAGCGAACTCTATAATTCGTGCCTAGGCAAGTGGCCCTAAATAAGGTCTAAAAAAAGGTCTTCTGTAGATTGTAGAGCCACGCTGAAGCTATTATTGATTTCAGTATGGATGGGTCGGCTCGCCCGGGGTAACATCACCCTCTCACAGAAAACCGACGTGAAGTAACGGTGCTTGCATTATTGCGTTTCGTTCGGTCAGTGAGAGCGTCTGAGACTCTTCTCCCCTCTCCTCTCCCTTCCGCTCTCCCCTTCTCTACATTCCCCCAATCACAGGCTGGCAACACACTAGGGACTTCTTTGGGGTTGCTAGTGTCTATGGACGGCGGTGGTCGCTTAACAACAGGTGACCCGCATGTTTGTTTGCCTCCTATATGATATAAAAAAAACTTAAATAACCACTGAGTAGGCAAAATTCAATGTACAAATTGGAAAAAAAAAACACATAAATAGACATATTATTACGGAATAATACATTTAATATATAAATTGTGTGAGTATGCAACGATTTTCTTGTGCAGTAGCTTTATATAATTTAACTTACTGTCCGAATTTGAAAAGCATAGTCTGTATTAGATAGAATCCTTCATGATCGTTTGTCTTCGACGCGATCAGTTTTTGAAACACGCCCAGTATTGCGTTCTGAAAGTTAATATACAATTTATTATAGAATCTTATCGTAGATTAGCCTCTGCCCGCGACTTCGTTCGCGTGGAATAAATACAGTAACAGCAGTTCTCAAAAGGAAAAAACACCCCGTCTTTTGGAACATTTTTCATCTGTGCTCCGCTCCTATCGATCTTAGCGTGATGATATACAGCCTATAACCATTCTCGATAAATTAGCTATATAACACTGAAAGAATTATTCAAATCGGACATATAGTTCCTGAGATTACCCCCTACAACGTCACAACACAATGTCACAAACTCACAAACTTTATCTCTTTATAATATTAGTATAGATAGTATAGATTAGTAATTGTTATCACTGTTATTGTACAATGCATGAATAAATTACAAGAAACGTCATTAAATACAATATCAAAAATTATATATATATATGTTTACTAACATTTGTCGCGACTTCGCCCTCGTGGAATAGTTACTTTGGGTTAATGTTAACACATTGCGGAAGCTCACAAAAGGAAAAAAAAAACAATTTTGCAACGTTGCTCATTAGTGCCTCACTCCATTGGTCTCAGCATGATGATACTTCACTTGCCCACATCAATCTGGTGAATATATGTGATAATCTAACAATAACAGTACCTACATTTTTTTTTAATGGCGCTATATCGCATTTTTCTAATGAGAATATGAATGGCTAAGAACTGATAGCCGAGTGGTCGCTAAATTATTAAAGAATAAAATAACAGTAATAAATAAGTTGAGATAACTTATTAAACACGATTGTTACACAATTCCACATATCATTATAGCATTACACATTCTCACATAACATTATACCTTTACACATTCTCAAATA
>JACEII010000138.1:444370-459825 GCA_014332785.1 Antheraea mylitta
CATTCTCACATAACATTATACCTTTACACATTCTCAAATAACGTTATAACTTTACACTTTCTCAGATAACATTATATCATTACACATTCCGATATTACGTTATTCCTTTACACATTCCCACATAACAGTCAGTATACCATTACTCTTAGTCTTTCCCATATAACGTTATACCATTACACATTGCTCTATAACATTATACCAGCTGTTAATTAAAAAAAAAAGCATGATTACACATACCAGTTTGCCGGTGGAGAGTACGAGGCGCGTGCGCACCGCTATAAACGCGCACAGGAGGCGCACGAGCGGACGCACGTTCGCTGTTCGCTCCCACAGTACGGGAGCCACGAGACACGGCAACAACGCACCGTACGCGTCGCCCCCCTCACTCTCATCCCCACCACCACCGGCGCCACCACCACGCAGCTCCAGCAGTAGCGACAGCATTTGGAACACGTACGGCATGAACTCTGAGCGGAAGAGCGATCGCATCAAACAATTACTCATTTTCTTTCCAACGAATCTTCTAGTAGATTATTATTGTCATTGTTTTAAATATAAGTTTCTTGCGATAATTTCAATCAACTAACAAGTTGGCGGCCTTCATGTTAGAACTGTCTAGGGAATTTTTGTAGCAAACAAGAATCCATGCTTCATGGTATTATTTCCGATCCACTTAACTTGTGCACAATAACCAAACTATATTACGTAAAACACCACCAATATTACAAAATATACAAGGAAATAAGACAAGATTATGAATAAAATATGAAGTCCATTACATGACATTGTAAAATCCCATCTTTTTATTCCGTTTTACAATTTTTTTTATCACTGTATCATATTTAGTGATGAAAAGGAAAGTCAGGCTTACTGACTGAGTGGTTGGGCCTTTCAATTACAAATCATTAAACAATTATACTTGTGAATAAGAACCTGTACTTAAGTGACATATCTGTTTATGCCTAGTATATCTGTTTATGCCTAGTCTATCTCTTAATACCATGTGAGATTGTAGTAGAAAAACTAGATTTTTTCACACCCCATAGACACTTCGTCAATTTAATTTCTTCCCATGGTCTTAAAACATGAATTTAATCAAGGAAACCCTGACTTTGTTGAAATTATCTATTACTGACCTTGTACATCATTCTGCAGTATTTCTTGAAATATCGGGAACAGAGTCTCTTCGAACGCCGTTATCGCATTCGGATTTGATTTTGTCACCAGACTAGATAAAACAGAATTAAACTAAATTAAACGAATACTAATCACCATTAAGGGTTGGAGTTAGGATAAATACTTAAGAATAAATCCGATTGTTAATTAAAATGCTAATAAACATGATTCTTTAAGTATATATAACTAGTGTAGTAACTAGTTGATCCGTGCAACTTCGTCTGCACCAAATCGGTATATGATCGGTTTCAATTATATTTGCAAACACGAAAAATTTAAAAAAACCTAAAACCCGATTGCTGCCTCACCTACCGTTTCCAACTGTGAATCCAAATTATCAAGGGACTCACTCAAACATACACACCCAGTTGGTATGACAAATCTTTTAAAATAAGCCTGGAACCCGTTCGCGGTGTTGGCTACCGGATCCAACTAAGATAAAAACTATTCGGTTCCCTTCGTTTATGACACTATCTGGCACAGACAGCACACACTCTGTATCTACATGACATTGGCGGAATTGTGTATTGCTTACACACGGTGCCATAAATTAAAGAAGAAGATAAAAACTATCGTAAACATATTGGCAGTAATGTAAAAAAAAGCATACGTAGATGAAGTGTAGATTCAATTTTTAGCTAATTGCTATATATAACGCAAAGATAATTCACAAAAGTTCATCAAGAAATACATTAACGACAAATCTTTGACTTTCGTTTGTTATCCTGGTGAACCCCTCGTGTAATGAGATAAAAAATATCTAAGATGTAACTTTATAATATTAGTTATCACAGTGTTAGTTTAATCAAAATAGGTTCAATACTTTCAGAGTGATAAGTATTCACAGAGAAACACCGACAGACACAACAATTGTAAAAGGATTTTTTTGGCTTCTATATCGATAACAAAGTCTACCCCAGATTAGAATTTTCAAAAAATATTTAATATACAGAGGCCTTGCTACAGCTTTATTATAAGTATATAGATTGTGTCGTCTGTTTTGTTTAACACCTATTGGTGCTGGATATTTTTAGTGTTTCTTTGCTTTAACTATATATATATATATATATATATATATTTTCGAAATGAAAACGCTGTTGACCTGGAATGGTCTTTTTACAGCTTCACCGAACTATTGAGGCGAGCGATGAAGGCACTCAGCCGATTTGGGATGTTTGGGCGACTAACTCAAGGGTGCACGGCACACCTCGGCTTGGGCTGTCGCCTGTTTTGTATAAAATTCGCGACCTATCTGAGCTAACCTAAGCTAAGCTATCTAGATATACGTATATGAGTTATTGAAATATGCATGTGTACCAAGCATGCGTGCCTCAACATATCATATATGTATTTTGTGTCGAAAAAAATTCTGTAAAATATATAGAATAGGGAAAAATAAGGGTAGAACTTTTTGTCGTTTATTTCTCTGAAAAAGAAAAACAGCATGTAACCGTGTAGGCGTGCACGTGTGTATAGGTTTTGAACTACATATTTAACACCTGATGTTAAGTGATCACCACCGTCCATAGACACCAGCAACACCAGAGGAGTCGCAAGTGCATTGCCATTCGGTGTTGGTGGAGGAGGGGGAGGAAGAAGGGGAAAGGGAAGAAAGGGAAGGGAGAGGGAGGGAGGTGGGTTATTACTTACACAACAACGGCAGTATCAATGTAAAGCATTGAATGCCAAAAAAAACGTGGTACTTACGAGACAGCCAATGATAGAGTCTCGAAGAGGTAGTGGTTGAAATGCGGCTTAACTGGGTTCTTTGACACTATGGCCAACATTTGTGCTAGTTTTGGCAACGCGTCGCCTAGATACGGCAGAGAGGCGTCTTGAAGACAGGCCAGAGTACGTAGTATAGCTAGATTAAAAAGAATAATTACATATATTATCCATTAGTGCATTAAAGAAAAAGGGCATGAAAAATATAAATTAAAAAAAATTGTGGATGTACGTAATTTTATGGGAGAAATAAAAAAAAATAGTCGGAAGATTAAGAAAGTTTCACTACACGTCAGGTCCAGAACTTCATACACATAAAATCTTCTAAATAATTTATTTCAATCTAGGAGAAAAATTACGAACATACGCTCGCTAGATTGTTATATACATAAATACGTTTTTTTTATTATTACCCCGGTTTTAATTCATATTTGGATAATGTCACATATATAGAGCCTTTTAGTGTAAAATCGTGTTTTTCCAAGGAAAATAGCTATACCAGGTGAATGTTTAAAGGGTGACACCCTTCTAGCATGTGGTAGTTCATTGTCACATTTATCACAGATAATAATATCAAAACAAATACTAATAAACAACAAAGAAAACCTTGATTAAAGTCTGTTCTAAAATTCTTTAAAGTATGGGAACGATACTATTAAAACATAAAAAATCCCGCCTAGGTTAAATGAACAGTTTTAAAGGGGGCGCTTTTCAAGGCTAATCATTACGTAACTGCTTGTCGTGGGAATGCCGTACGGACGAACAAAGGAAAGCAGGAACGCGGGTGGAGATATGGTACGCGGCCCGAAGTACGCAACAGAGCGTAATTCATTTATGACACATTGAATGTATATCAGTTTTATATTTCTAGAATAATTAAAGCAAATAGCACATATTTTTTATTGATTTAGAACCAGAAACGACTACTCAGTAACTCCTGAGAATATTGCAACTCTTTAACCATTCAGCTGGTTTAAATAAACTTAAAAATCAAAACCTTAGCTAAATACAATATTTGATACAAATCGTTAGAGCCGTTTTCGAAATAGACGAAATAAAGTTACATAAAAATAAGAATTCCTCATTTGAAGTTACGTGAGATAAAATATACCTTTCATGACGTACTCGTTGTGATCCTGAGGGTTGGCAGCGTCCCCGAGTGCAGCGAATAGGGCTGCAAGTAGGGGCCCCGCGTGGGGTAGTACACTGTCCCTGGGCACCATGCCCCCCGCTATCAGCTTCTCCACTGCGCACGCGGCGTACGTGCACACGACCCCCCGACCCGATATATGCTGGATCTGGTAAGTTTAGAATTATCAAATTACTGTCAGTTACGCTTTGTATATACCAGGTGAATGTTTAAAGGGTGATACCCTTCAAACATGTGGTAGTACATGGTCATATTTAACATATGGAATAATAATATCAAAACAAATACTAATAAACAACAAAGGGAACCTTAGTCCAAGTTTCTCCTAAAACTTCTAAAGTACTGAAACGATACTTTTCAAAGTAAAAATATGACGCCACGGTTCAATAACCAAAATCAAAGGGACGGTTTTTAAAGTTACAAGGGAAGCGGGATGTGGGCCGTACTGCGTAGCACGGTGTGATTCATTGCTTTGCAGTTCATTTTCGCGTAAATCACCTGATGTTGAGTGTATATCAATTTTGTTTTTCTCTAGATAAGTAGTTCAAATATTAAGCACATATTATGTTTAATCGATTTGGATCGAGAAACGACTAACGATTACCCTATAAAAATATTGCTGGCGATTAACCAGTTGAGTCGTATAACCAATTTATGAATGAGGCTGGTTGACATAAATAAATAACAGTCCAAAACAATATAAAATATAATTAACTGACATGTTAACACACAGCCCAAACTGCCAGTTTTATCGTAATAATAGTAGATTGTGAGGTCTGTGAAAATTTTCAACAAATTTAACTCCCAAGTTGATGAAAAGGGAGATGGGAGTTCATTTGAAAACCAGTAATTTTTAATAATAGACACAAGATAAAGAGTAGAAAATAACTACTATACACAGAAAACGTATGCGAAACTGTTGTATACATATATAACTAGTTAATTATATATACTTACAAGAAGTGGGAAAGCAGTGTTGAGGAGATCCTTTGGGAGTAAAGATCTGAAGGTCATTATGAACTTGATGGCGTCCGCTTTCAAAACCGGCAGTTCATTCACTGAAACAAAAAAAAAAACAAGTGTCAAATAAAAAAAAAGACAGAGAGAACAATACATCAAAATTGTTGTGTTTAATTTTTATTTTTTTCCGTCCATCTAAAAAATTACATGACCTACGATGGTTAAAGGGGTTGACGATATAGTGTACTTACTATTAGGTCTTTGGAGTTCAGGCAGAGCATGAAGGGCTGCAAACTGAGCTAGGTCAACGAGCGGTGAGGCTCGAGTCACACCGGCTGCCTGAGTACTGCCCCTAGACACTAGTGATGTCACCAAGTATATGGCAGCATCCTTCCCACGCCACGCCTCAGCACCGCACTCGGAAAACTTCTGCAGCATCATCTAATCCAAACAACAATGACATCTTTTTAATGATTTGTAGGTGGTAGAGTCACGCTGAAGCTAATAATGGTTTCGGAATCAAATGGGGATCCCGTCGTAGTACCATCCGATCCACAAAACACCGACGTAAAGTAACAATGCCTTCATTGTTGCGTTTAGTTCAGTCTTTTTCTTCTTATATTTTATTTTTGACAACCAGTCTTCTATTTAGTAGCCCATTACTGCCATTGTCAAGTGAGTAACGATATTACAAGTTTATTGATATAACTTCAATGAACTAACAAGACAGTGGCCATCTTGTTAGAACTTTCCTGGGAGTTTTTGTGGCAAGTCAGAATCCATGCTCCGTGGTATTATTTCCGATCTACTTCACTTGTGCACAATAACCAAATTATATTACGTAAAGCACCACCAACAGTACACAATATAGAGCCAAATAACACGGGATTACGGATAAAATATAAAGACCACTATATGGCATTCCAAGATCCCGCCAAAAACTCGTTTTCTTCAGTCAGTGAGAACCCGAGAGGTCCACCTCCCCTCCCCTCTCTTTATCCCTATCCCTTTCCTCCAAACATAGGCTGGCAACGCTAAGTTGGTGTAACAGCCCTTGGCGTTGCTAGTGTCTACGGACGGCGGTGATCACTTAACATCACATGACATGCCTGTTCGTTTGCTTCCTATGATGTAAAAAAAAGAATTACACTAGTTAATATATATTACAGAAAGAGGATTGGTTCGGCACAAAACATTATGGTAATTAGCTGGGACTTAGCAGCACCTGGAAAGGTTTGAGTTAATGAGTTCTTACACTGTGATGCAGTATTTTATATGTTGCTTGATACAGCGAAAGATCGGTCTTCTTTTCCACTTACGGTTAATGAGAATAATTATACAATAATATATTAGAGCTGTCAGAAGGTTTAGAGTTAAACCTGGATTTATTAGGATTAGTTAAGTTATTAATCATCTTTGTTCTATCTAAAATTATTACTCGCTCTTTGAACTTTTTTTAATATCATATAGGATGCAAACGAACAGGCGGGTCAGCTGATGTTAAGCGATCACTGCCATCCATAGACAACGTCAGGGGAGTCGCAAGGCGTTGTCAGCCTGTGTTTTGGGGGAGTGTAGAGAGAAGAGTGAAGTGGGTAGAGAAGAGGGGAGTGGAAATGGGTTTCTGGCGCTCTCACTGACTGAACGAAACGCAACAATGCAAGCACTGTTACTTCACGTTGGTTTTCTATGAGAAGGTGGTACTGATCTTCTCCTAATTCTGATCTTGTTTTGTTTTGTTGAAAGTCTTAAAAATTTTCAAGAAAGGCAGAATGATTCGGAGCAAAACATCATTGGATTGAGTGATTATCTGTGGCTCAGTGGCTATTGGGAACATTCCAGTTATCGAGTTCCCATGCTGGTAATGAATGTGGTATTTTAAATGTAGTTTGTTGCAGTAAATGGATACTATTTTGTTCACAATGAATATATACACTAAATAACGTGTCACAGGCCCGCTTCGCAAATTAACAACACCCATCTCACCACCACAACAGGAATAGCCATCTTTGGTATTCATTGAGTAATTTATAGTCCCGCTAATTATTTTACTGTAATGTGTCTATACGTCTCAGCTCCTAGGACCATCATACAGATAAACCAAATTATTATAACCACCCTGAGACTAATTTTCTCCACAACTAACTATAATTATTTACTGATATTATTTAGGACTAGCTGTTACCCACAACTACGTCCGAGTGGAAATAATCAGAATATATTGGTTCAGTGTAAACGTGCGAGTGGTGCACAAGCGGTCCTGGACGCAGGTTCATTAATTTATTACATTTATGCGAAACCCTATTCGCCTTATAAAATTAAATAAGTGATATTTAAGTTACTTTTTTAAAACGTTAACTCTACTAACTTACAAATTCTAAATGAAAATACAATTCTTTTGAAGTTCAGTCAGATCAAAGCTTCTGAACGTATCGGGGCAGAACTATAACAATTCGATGCGGATTTTTTCGTAGATGGTACTAATTTACAGATTTTTTGGATGCTGATTTTTTTGTAGATAGTACTAATTTACAAATTTTTTGGATGCGGATTTTTTAATAGATGGTACTAATTTACAAATTTTTTGAATGCGGATTTTTTTGTAGATGGTAGTAATTTACAATTTTTTTGGATGCGGATTTATTGTAGATGGTACTAATTTACAAATTTTTTAGATGCGGTTTTTTTTGTAGATGGTACTAATTTACTAATTTTTTGGATTCCATTGACCATTTGCAATTTTTTTAATGCAATCCCAACAAACCTATCTGTTAATCTTCTATACATATAATGTAAATCTAACGTTTCTGTACATTCGATTATCGTAAAAAAATTGTTGCAGTGTCTAGGAACAAATAATAAAACACATTTCAATCATTTTTAGGAATATCCTTCTGTCTGTCTGTTTGTATGAACACGCATCACTGCTAAAGTATTGGATTTACAATAAAAGCAAAGAAAATCATAAAGTATATTCTCGAAAACTTAGTCTTTGTTTCATTAAAATCGGTCCACTCTATCAAAAGTTACTGTAATTTGAATGACGGTTCGAGTTGATTACGAAAGAAAAGTAGATAACTAAATGTACTTGACACATACAGATGATTTAAGTAATCAGTGTTTTTTTTTAACATAGGGTTCCACACAGATGCAGTTGTGGGCACAGCTAGTAGGCAATATAAAAAACGTTACCTGGACATATTGTCCGAATATGTTCATCATTTTTTCTTCGAAGTGTTGTGCGAGTGCCTTCACAAGGTCGCAGGCGGCTCGACGTCGTGTGTCCACGTCCGAACCTTCAATATCACGACGGACGTACTCTTCTGGATTGTCTTCAAAGAGCTCCATATCAGACTCTAAAAGGATTATTTTGATCAACATTATGTTAATACAGTAGTCCGGTGACACTTTTAAGGCCTTGCTAGGCCAATAGCGTAGTCAGTTAAAAAAAAATTTTTGGTACTGAAATGGTAAGAGGATATACCGTAAGAGTACTCGGGGCTAGTGGGTAGGATGAGAGAAATTTTTGTAGGTGGTAGAAGCACGCTGAAGCTATTATTAGTTTCAGCATGAATGGGTCAGCTCGTCCGGAGTAATACCATCCTCTCACAGAAAACCGACGTGAAGTAACAGTGCTCGCATTGTTTCGTTTCGTTCGGTCAGTGAGAGCGCCGGAGACCCATCTACCCTCCCTCTCCTCTCCCAGCCCCTCTCCACTAACCCCTGTCACTTTCTGTACATTCCCCCAAACACAGGCTGGTAACGCACTTGCGACTCCCCTGGTGTTGCTAGTGTCTATGGACGGCGGTGAGCGCTTAACAACAGATGACACGTTATGTGCGTCTGCCTCCTTTATGACATTAAAAAAGAATGTTCTTCAATACTTAGACTACAAAGATTTAATCAACCAATTTGCAAACCATAAAGTGTGAAATTTAATACATTTTATATGGAACCGTTATCCTTTAAACAAAAAAACTTTTTTTAAAGTAAAACTTCTTTAGGCGCATCTAGGAGGACGACAATGCAACGGAAGTCCGTTACAGCAATATGGCATCACGTTACTATACTGTCCGATTTTCAAATATTTTTGATTTTGTCAATAAATAAATCATGCAATATAATTAATTATGTATATACGAGTGCGCGACCGTGCTGCCATCTGGTGTAGGTAAGTAACAAACTAAATCTAAGCTTCATGATCTGTAGTGCCATCTATCAGCTAATTCGGAACTTAAATAACACAGGAAATATTATTAGCAACTCTTTATTATAAAGTAAATAAAATATAGCAAAATACGAACAAATTTCTATGACAAGTAACGAATAAAATTAAATATAATTTAATAGGAGTTTTGGTTATGTTTAATTAACTAACCGGATGGTACAAAAACGTGACGCCATATTGCCGTAACGGACTTCCGTTGCATTTTCATCCAGTTACCTCCTAGTAGCGCCTAAAGAAGTTTTACCTCAAAAAACTCAATAACGTAGCCATACATTTTACAATTTGACTATAGACAAGAAAAAAATAAAATTTAACGAAAATTCGTTGAGTGGTTATCGAAATATAAGCACACAAACGAACAGAAAAACAATGAGTTGTCTGTTAAAATATAGATAGTACCTAGACGATCGAGCCTAGCTTAGTTTTTTAAAAAACATTTTTAAATTAATACAAACTGTTAGGTTTGTCTCAAAAAATTAGCATTGTTATACAAAAAAAAAGTAAAAATATTCATAATATTATATTTGTTGTCACTTGGATTCGAACTGGGGTTAGACGGATTTTCAAAGCGTCCGATTTCCATCTGAGCTATTTTTGTTTTGACAGCGGCGGCGAAATTTGCCTTTATATTCTAGATATATTTTTTCATTGCCTGAAAACTCAGATAAAAAAAATCTATGAATGAAATGTACCTAGTTCGATTTATCGTCCCCGAAACCACCGACATACTAAGTTTCACGGAAATCGCTGACACTGTTTCCGAGATCCTGAATATATAAAAATAAACAAAAATTGCTCGCTTATAGGTATTAGATAGCCTAGATAAGAAATATTTACCTCTAAACTCCATGTTAGGAATGACAACCTTCTCGCAAATACTGCTAAGGGTGGCAGGATCTTCGAATAAACTCTTATAGCTGTTCTTCTCAGCAACTTTGGCCAGGAACGTCAGAGCGTGCGACACCAACTGGCAACACAGTAAAAAAAAATGAGTGTTCTAGCTTTTGCTCACTTCTGGCTAGTACCACCCTCTCATAAAAAGCTGACATGAAATAACAGGACTGGCATTGTTGCGTTATGTTCGGTCAATGCGAGCGCAGGAGGCCCACGTCCCCTCTCCTCCTCCCTACCCCCAAACACAGGCTGGCAACGCAGTTGCAACTCCCTTGGTGTTACTAGTGTCTATGGACGGCAGTGATCACTTAACATACAACTCAACCATTAACTCCTATGATATAAAAAAAATATATATTAAAAATAATAATAATAATAATTTATAATAATAATTTGAGGACAGAAGCTCATACGTGTAGAAAATATATATACAAATTAATAAAATTTAAGCGTCCATTTGTGATGTCAGAATAATCACTTTACACTAGATTGATATCAGTAATAAAATAACCATGTAAATCCAACATAAATCTAACGTAAAAAAAAGTTTCAGATGTCTTTTTTTATAAAAGGAGGCAAACGAACATGTGGGTCACCTGATGTTAAGTGACCACTACTGTCCATACACGCTAGCAACCCCAGGGGAGCCGCAAGCACGTTGCCAGCCTGTGTATCGAGGAGAAGGAAGGGAGGTGGAGCTACAGTGCTATGTCTGTCTAGGAATAGGTAATAAAGTCCATTTGAATCATTTTTAGAAATGTCTGTTAGTATGAACACGCGAAACAGCTAAAGTACTGTGTTTATGTTAACCTTTCCAAAAAAAAAAACCATAAAGCACATCTTAAGTAACATTTACTCTTTTTTTTATTAAAATCGGTTTGGTGTATCAAAAATTATTGTTATTATAATGACAACGTGACTTAAATATGAGAGAAAAGTAGTTAATTAAGATGATCAAAAAGATATAATCCATTCAAATGACTTTATAGTCAGTTCACAAACACACAGACATTTCTAAAATTGATCAAAATGTATTTTATTACTTATTCCTAGACATCTGCAACATTTTTTTTTCAAAACTCTAAAATTACAGACACATTAGACGTACATTTATCATATATAAAGATATCATATAAAAAGAAGACTCACCGCATCATACTTGGGCTGTGGTCCGGTGGTGAGTAGAATAGTCCACACGGAGGTAACAAAGCCGGCTGCATGAGGTCCAAATTCTTCCTCATATTTCAGTGCATAGAGAGAGGCACATTCGCAAACTTCAGTTCTTAATGCTTCCATCGTGCCTGGAGTTTCATCGTCACCCTAATGAACAATGAATAGTTGTTTCTTTGCTCCAATTAAAATAGTTAACAAATATTATCAAATAACACAGATTAAATCATAAATTATATTTTCTAGGGTATATAATCTGTGCAAGGTTAAAAACAGATAACCACAACTTTCCCATCTATATCAGTTACAGAGCCTATGTGACTTGATGGGTAATGATAATAATTTATGCAATAAAAAAGGACTATGTCAGGTGATTGTATAAAGGGTCACATCCTTCAATTCCGTGGTATAGTGCATGGTCACATTTATCATATAAAATAATATCAAAACAAATACTAATAAACAACAAAAAGATCCCTGTTAAAGATTGTTCTAAAACTTTAAAAAGTATGGGAACAATACTTTTAAACATAAAACAAATCGGCTTAGCTTCAATGAACGATTTTAAAGGAGACCTTTTCAAGGTTAATCATTATCGTTATAGGTTAATGCTTATCGTGGGAACCGTACGATCGAACAAAGGAAATTGGGACGCGAGCCAAGGTGCTTGAGGCCGGCCGCACTTCGCGAGAGGGCGTTATTCAATTATTACACCAGTTCGTTCTTGCGTAAATCAGCTGATGTTGAGTATATATCACTTTTGCGTTTCTCGAGATAATTAGGTCAAATATTAAGCAACTATTTTTTTATTGATTTAGGACGAGAATTGACTAATGATTATCCTGTAAAAATATTGCTGGCGACTAAACAGTCGCTCAGTATATATGCGGATATACCAGAAAAATCGCCTTTTTATAAATGATCGTAAAATTTTGACCGAGAATATTAAATAAAAGGAAAAAAATTGAATGCCCCACAAAAATGGTACCTTATGATTCTTTGATTGATTAATTTCTGTAAAAGTTAGACATTTAATAATAAAATGCATTTACTCACATCGTCAAGTCCGGGTACATTTACTTGCAACAGATTAAGAAGGTTTGGCATCCATATTGACATGTTATCTTCAAAGAACTCTGGCAGATCCTGATAGTTCAACGAGTAGAACACTTTGCAGATGAGTATCAGAGATCCGTAAATAACACGCAACGCTTGTGGATCTGTGGCGTGTTTTCCTGTTAAATCTATTGTTGCCTAAAATTCATTACAAATACTCTATAATTATTGAAATTAAATATATATGATGAGAGATACTAAGCTATCTATATAACTTATCTATCTTCCGCTGCATCATGATCTATACTTAATATTATAAAGAGGTAAAGTTTGAGAGGTTGTGATGTTTGTATGCAAAAAGTAAAATTTCATCCCTAATTACCCAGTTGATATTTTGGTAACGTCAAAAGGAATTATACCTGATAATTATTTACAGCATTTTTTTAAGAATCTACCTTTTCTGTTAATTTTGTCACCGATATCTAGCATTGCATTTAAATAACCTAAAGCGAAAGGGTTAAAGTCGTGTCGAGTCCATTTCTAAATTACTCCTCTCGACTATTAAATTGCTCCCCTGTGGGGCATGGGCCCCACGTCGGGAAACACTGTTGTAGGGGGTAATCTCAGGAACTACTGGTCCAATTTAAAAAAATCTTTCAATGTTAAATAGGTAATTTATCGAAGATGGTTATAGGCAATATTTCATCACGCTAAGATCAATAGAAGCGGAGCACCAATGAAGAATGTTTAAAAATCGGGTTTTTTTCTTCCTCTTGAGAGTTTCCGCTGCGTGTACGCGTTACCCCAAAGTAACTATTCCACACGAACATAGCCGCGGGCAGAGGCTAGTTCTGTATAAACTACTATAATTATACTATTCTTAGATGAAAGTATAGACAATGTATAGAATCTTACTTGTATTGTTAACGTGACATTGATCACTACTAATTTCCTATATATAAAGCAGTATTATTAATGTTAATATGTACTATTATATTGGACTTATTGATATTTAATTGAAAATTAGTTTTAATATTTTATCTCTGTCGATTATCTGCTCAGGGGGCCTAACCAAGTTGCATATTGACAATCGCTAACGCAAATAGAAAACGAAAAAATGTATGGCGATAAGATATAGTGCTCAGATATGTCATCTCCATACATTTTTCCGTTTTCTATTTGCGTTAGCGATTGTCGATAAGCAACTTGGTTAGGCCCCCTGAATAGCAGTTTTTTATATTAATTTCCTATGCCATCATGATAGCACAAGTCTGCGTATTGTATTTTGATACCTGCCACTGCTACGTATAGCAGCTATATACTAGTAATTATCCTACCCTATATTGTAAATGTAAATGTGTTTTTTTTTTGCAACGTTTTGACACCTCAATTTCTGAACGAATCCTCATGACATTTTGCGTACATATTATCAGAAGGACATATGGTTACCTTTTATTCAGAAAATATTGTTAGCATGGGATATAGCAAATTATAAATAGCACGGGCGAAGTAGTAAGTATTTTTGTAGGTCGCATACATTGCGTAGGATTGTAAAATTATTAGAAAAATACAATAGGAGTTGTTTGCCAAGTATCAACACCTGGTTACTCTAGATATACAGGTGTATTTAAAAGTAACATGTCACAAGGTCAAGCAACTATGATCAGATTTGGTTATCATGTTTACCATTAATATAAAATCAATTACAGCTAATACTAACCACAAATAAGTCTGTTAGAGGTTTCGCGAAGTTCTCAAGGACGTGTTTGATCTCCTCCCACAGTTTTTGGGATTTAAACTCGTATCTGTATCGCTTGAACAGAGAATGTGCTGTTCTGAGGACTCCGTTGATGACATGGAAATCTCCTAAAAAAAAGCGGGTCCAGTAAGACAAAGATATTTAAGGAAAATAAGGAAGAATTATTCAAAATTATATATGAAATGGTTACATTTTTAATATAAAAGTCAGTAATATTACTGATAAATAATAGATTTCTCCATTATGTTGTCTTAAAAGAATAAATATCTAAAATTAATAATAACTGTCACAAATTATTCTGCTACCATCTAATTAGGTGTTTCACAGCTTACAACAATGCTATAAAAACTTGGAATAGTTTGTAAATTATAATTACAGAATAGGAGTTTTTGCCGGGACTTTTATCCTCCATGTAGTGGATTTTATATTTTATTCATAAACTTGTGTTATTTGACTTTATATATTTGGTGGTGTTCAATGCTGTAATGCCAACAGACTATTAATATAAATAATATTTCTTTATACATCATGTAGGAATAATGCTTAAAATTAATACATTTTGTAATTAGGATGATCTCGAATATAAATGCTAATGTAGCAACAATCAACAGAAACACAAATTAAATAAAAAATATAGTTTTACCTGTAGCAAACTTCTCCACCATCTCAGGTATGAGGCTTGGCCATTTCTCCGGGAAGTCATATTTGCCAATAATCGACACTGCATCACTGAACTGTTTCTGTATGGCTTCAGGTGACTTCAACATTAGATTCACTATCAGTGTCTTGATTGTATTTCTGTCTGATATGTGAATACGATCAACTCCATCCTCTTCCTATATTTTTTAAGATGAAGCAGAGTTAATAAGTATTTCTTTGATATCCATATATATTCAGAATAATGCGAATAATTTAGGACATTTTTTGCTAACTTAAATACTAGAACAAATTAGAGATATTGTTAATGGGTTTATTCTATTGAATCAAGAGGCCTTTATTAAAAGAGTATTTATTTCATCTATACATGAAATAAGAATGTAATTCTAATGTGTATGTACTCTAAGATTTAAAAAAATATATATATCACAGGTGTGTGTGTGAATAAGTAATAAAATACATTTCAATTATTTAAAAAAAATGTTGTCTACTAGTACTAAGTACGCTACACAATCACCCCCACACACGTGCACGCCTACATGCTTACACATGAAAGTGGAAGGGTTTACTTTCCCTTATCGAATTGGAAAACTCAATTTTCCGATAATAAATATATGGAGGAGTTTTTGAAGCGTGTATGCTTGGTACACATATACATTTCAAAAACTCATACATATATG
>JACEII010000138.1:459835-481192 GCA_014332785.1 Antheraea mylitta
TACTAGTACTGAGTACTACTAAGTACTACTAGTACTGAGTACTACTAGTACTAAGTACTACTAGTGCTAAGTACTACTAGTACTAAGTACTAAGTTCACGATAAAACGTCACCAAGAAAATCATAAAGTATATCCTCATGTAATGCTTAATCTTGGTTAATTAAAATTGGCTCATTCAATCAAAACTTATTGTAATTTCAAGGGATGAAGACATGGGCAAAGCTAATACCATTTAAAAATTATTAGTAACCTTTCTTTTTTTACCTGGTTTTTACTCAATCCATTAATATCTTTACATATAAAAGAAAGAAAGATAACTTAAATTTTATGCTATAAAGCAATAGTGCTACCAGCATTGTTGTGTCCAGAACTAAATAATATGGTTAGTTAGTATTGGTAACTAACACATTCCAACAAAGGTTAGGAAAAGCAACCTACATAGGCTATACTAGCATTTAAAGTTTTGTGAAATAGGAAAAAATCCGCAGGTTAAGAAGTTGTGCTTATTTTATAATAGAATCATATTCAATGATGGCTCTAAAATTTTTTTTATTTTATGTTACACTAGCCTCTGCCCGCGACTTCGTTTGACATAGTTATTCTGAGCTAACGCTAACAAGCAGCGGAAGCTCTCGAGAGGAAAAAACCGCGATTTTTAAACATTCTGCTTTGGTGCTCCACTTCTATTAGTCTTAGCGTGATGATAGATAGCCTATAACCACCCTCATTATACAAGCTATATAACATTTAAAGAATTTTTCAAATCGGACCAGTAGTTTCTGAGATGACCCCCCCACAACATCACAAACTTTACATCTTTACAATATTAATATAGATTAGCAGGTAGTTTAGTAAAAAAAAATAAAATAATAACATGGCACTCTTTGTATTAATACCAAATTTTAAATCCCAAGCCGAGCTGGTTGTCAAATAAAATTGGCTGAGTGCCCTAAGCGCTTGCCGTAGTAGTTTGGTGAAGCTGTTAAGACCTTTCTGGGTCAATAGCATAGTCAGCTAGAAAAAAAAATGATTAACTTACCACTGGCCAATTTCTTTTGATATAATTCTTAAAGGCTATAGCAGCTGCTACTCTTATGGTGAGATCCACAGCCTCTTTGTCTATGAGATGGAGAAGCAGAATTGCATAGTTCTGGTTAACTTCTATGCTTTCCAAAAACTTCTCAGCTGTAACATTAATAGGGTGCATAGGGTAATAAATACAAACATTAAAGTTAATTATTATACAGTATAATTTAATGCAAAGGTAAAATGCATGATGACTATGAATGAATAAGTCCTGTAAAAAGTCTTGAAAGATTTAGATTTTTTTTTTTCTAGTTCAATTTTATAAGGACTTGATTCTTATCTAAAAAAAAAATACAATAATATATTCATTTAATATACAAGTCATTATAGTTTTAAAAAATTGGTTTTTATGAGTATGTCCCTACATATTATAAAACAAAGTCCTCTGACATGTCTGTCTGTTTTAATATAAACACTATAAACTCAAAAACTACTGAACAGATTTTCATGCTCATGCATTCATTTCATTTTCAGCAGTATATAGGTGGCTCAATATCCTCCAGACCTATTAGTTACTTTATAAGGCATCAAGTGTTTTTTTTTATACCCAATTAGGCATGGCAGCGGCTCAAGCCTAGGTTCAATCTCTCGGTAGGGAGCCCTTGAGTGCGTTGCTTGCACAATACGGTGACGCACATATATACATCACCGCTACAACACTACAAATTACCCCCACACACGTGCACGCCTACACTCTACACATGAAAGTGGGAGGGTTTACTTTTTTTTCCCTTATAGAACTGAACTCTCAATTTTCCGATAATAAATATATGGAGGAGTTGTTGAGGCGTGTATGCTTGGTACACATATATGTTTCAACAACTCATACATATCTGAATAGTTAGCTAAGATAGGTCGCGATTTTGCATGCAACAGGCAACAGCCAAGCCGAGGTGTGCCGTGGACCCTTGAGCTGGTTGCCAAAATAAAATCTGCTGAGTACCTTAAGCGCTCGCCTTAGTAGTCCGGTGAAGCTGTTAAGACCTTGCTGGGTCAATAGCATAGTCATTTCGAAAAAAGTGTTTTTTTTAGAAGAGGGCATATGGTGTGTGTTTATAAAATTGATTACTAGTAACAATGCTTGCATTTTTGTGTTTCTTCAGTCAGTAAGAGCACCAGAGGCCTACCTTTTAGTATGTATAACACATATTTTTTTAACTTTTTATTGCTGAAAATGTTGCTATTACTATAATTGAGACTATATTAATATTATGTAAATAATTATTTTATAAGTCTCTCTAAACATTCTTGTAAAACTAGCTTCTTCTTCTTAAAATGTGTTCATGTGTCTAAACACAATTTTGCCAATGTCAAGAGAACGGAGTCATAAACAAAGGAGATTGCACCAGACACAAAACTAGCTTTTACTGGGTAATATAACATATATCAAGTCTGCTCCACTATCTGCCAATCCAATCACATGACTCAGGCATATTTGGCAGGCCATTGCATCCTTTTACCTTGTAAATGGTATAATATACAAAAATTTACCATATAAATAAAGTTAGCCTAGTGGAGCTGTGAAGGCTCATCAGACAAATAGCATATAGTTATTTTGGAAAAAAAAAATGTAAAAGAAGGCAAACTATGACAAGGTATAAATGGTGCATGATGAACAGAGATAAATATTTATCAAATTGTTATGAAAAGTGGAAACTATCTAACATTTTCTTAAATCTATACTAATATTATAAAGAGGTAAAGTTTGTGACGTTGTGATTTTGTGACATTGTAGGGGGTAATCTCAGGAACTACTGGTCCGACTTGAATAATTATTTCAGTGTTATATAGCTCATCAATCGAGAATGGTTATAGGCTATATATCATCACGCTAAGACCAATAGGAGCGGAACACAGATGAAAAACATTTCAAAATTGGGATGTTTTTTCCTTTTCAGAACTGCTGTGTGTTAGTGTCTATTGTATTCCACGCGAACGAAGTCGCGGGCAGAGACTAGTGATTTATAAACAAACAATCAAAATTAGAGGGTTATAAGTTATTTTATTTGTCCAATAAGATTATTACAACAAATAGTTAGATTACTTATTGGAATTAATGTGGAAAAAATATACATGATAATATATTCATCATTACCAGGTGTAGGGTACACAAACTAATAAGAGACTAAAAACAATACCATAAATAAATACTGAGGTTATGACCACAATGTTATAAAAATTGCTGAAAATTCATATATAAGTCCTACATATAGATTATAATAACGAAGGCAAGAAAAATGTGAGAGGCCTTTTTCTATAAATGAAAATAAAACCGAATTATATTGCGAAACATAAACTTACCCGGCCTGCGTACGTTCGGATCAGGGTTTAACGTTTGTTGCAAGTAGTTCGCTAAGGTAGCCAAATTTTCGTCTGTGACGTCCATTTCTATTCTAGGATGTACGATGCTATATGCGAACTCCAACAAATTAGTAATAAAAAATTAAAAACGAAACCCTTATAACGTACGAGTACACATTAGGACTGTTGATAAAATAACGATATATCGAAATATCGATATTTTTATCTTAAAATATCGATATTTTTTAGTAATATTTGTTGGGCGATATATCGATATTTTGATATTATAATTTGGATATCGGCGGTCGATATTTTTTTTATTCATAATCATTTTCTTAGCCTTATTCCACCTAGGTTGACTCGATACATTATGTTTTTCTTTTCCAGTCTCCTCGGTCAGATATAATCTCAGAATTCACACCTATTACATATGTTATTTTTACATACTTTATCCATACTTTAAAACTATTCTAGTTATAAGTCTTTCATCTCTCTTTATGACATGCCTGTATCATGCTAACCTATTATTTCTCAACTTGTCTGTCACTGGTGATGTTTTCAATCTTTATCTGATACGTTCTTATTCTATCACTTCTAGTTACACCATACATCTTAACAATCGCAGCTCTGCCGCGTACAGTTTTTTCTCATCCGTTTCTTTTGTAACCTAGCACTCAGATGCATGCAGTATGACTGTCTTATAACAATTTTATACGCCTTCCCCGTGAGTTTCAAGGGCATTCGTGGATCGCATAACCTGAACATCGTTCTCCATTTAGTGCATCTTGCATTTATCCTATTCCTTCCGTTATTGTCTACACTGCCACGTTTTGAATCAATGAATATGAAGCAGGCTCGTAGTAATCGTAGTACCTAGTGAAACAGCTGAACATATGAAGTAAATAGTATTTTAAAAATCTCTTGCTGAAAAATATTCATTACCATCAGCCTGTAAGAGAGCCACTGCAGGGCCACAGTCCTTTTCCTGAAAGAAGGTATGGACATAATTACCACACTAGCCTACGGCATATTGGCAATTTCAAACTCTGAGAAAACCACAATTGTACGTTTTCTTACATATAATAATACTACCAGAACATTTCTCAAGCTCAGTTTTTCTCACGGGGTTTTCCTTGACCGTCAGACGATACTGTTACCAATTTAAATTAGTAAGTGTACGCGAATTTTGTAAAATTCATTATTACACACCGTGGTTCGAACTCGCAGACATCGAAATGTTATTCTACTAGTGAAACTAGTAGACTACCACTATTGAAAAAACTTGGTAATTGATGGACTAAAAATATTGGTACACATAATTATTTTATTTAGTTAAAACAATAATGATGACGATTATCAATATGATTGAATGACGTTTATGGCTCTTAGAACTGTACTATTATATTTTAAAACATATATGGGATAAACTGTACAAATATACTGGATTAAAAACTGTAAATCAATGTTAAGCTGAATTACATTTTTTTAACATAGCCGATATATCGAATTATCAATATTTTTTTCCAATATATCGAGGTCCGATATTGATATTTTCATAAATATCGATATATCGTAAATCCGATATTTTTAAAAATATCAACAGTCCTAGTACACATTAAAATATTGAACTAGGGATGATCGATGTTGGATAAACATCAATGTTAAGCTGAAAAAGATACAGATTTTGATATTCAATGTTATAAATATAAAACATTGAAATGTAAATAGATTATTTAGGGCCATCTAGCGTTGGAGGTATTAGCTAGGGACTAGATAACTATCAAGTTTAGCTATTTCACACTGAATGATACTGATCAAAGTAATTGAAATAAGCCGTAAAATTGTTACTTTTTTTGCATTTTCTAAGGGAAAAAGAGAAAGCGACAGCTTTAGAAAGTCATTTTTCTAAATTTGGTGATATTCTGTATGAGCAACCGAACAGACAAAATGGACAACACCTCATCAAGTTAATTTTTTTATAGAGTGTGCCTTCAAAAATAACAAACTTTGAATAAATAGAATATATACTTTTATTTTCTATCATAAATAGATAATTTCAAAACAATGTTACCATCGATGTTTTTCTAATATCTAACATCTCTATATTGGATAGATAACTTTTCAGGCACAGACTAATAAGCGGTAGGTATGATGAAAAATATCGATATAAAAATTGAAATTTTAATTTTTAAACATTGATTCATAGATATAATATTTTTTGCCAATATATTGAAATTGTAGTCCGGTGGCGATGTGAAGGCCTTGCAATGCCAATAGCGTAGTCAGTTTGAAGAAAAAAAACATTGACATAAATATCATTGAACATGAAATAGTAATATTTTATGAACTATTTATTCATATTTCGATAAAGATAAAATAGATTGTCAATATTTTATTATACTTTTTAGTTTTTAATATCGTACAGTATTTAATCTACAGAATTATCATAAACTTATTTCAATCTATTTAAACTATATTGTGTTTTATTATTTGACTAGCTTATTAATATGCTTATTACTGTGATATAAAAAATACCATAATTAACTACTATACTCGCAGTAGTCACAATATTGAACATATAAAAAAGTATTGAAAAAAAAATTTACTGAAATATATTGTTATACATAAAATTTATCCGATTTACAAGTAATTAAAATCATTGCTAAGATCTGGTCACATCAATACCTTTTCATGAAGTTTCAATGATGTCATAGTCTGTGGATGTCATGTTTACACCCAATTATATTTACCTATGTTAACTTCAAATAATATGTTTGACAAGATATAGTGATGTGTTATGCTCGATATCATTGATATTATTTTTATTTTATTAAATTATTTATATTTTTACTGGATACCGTTTAAATGTAATTTAGGAATTTGGTAGATTTTGAAATAGTACTATGAATAGAAAATTCCATAAATTTATATTATTTAATTACTTTAACAAACATACTGGATAATATAAGCTGTGTAAACTAAATTGCTATTTGTGTAAACTAGAAAAAAAAACTTTCGGCACAACCCCTAGAAAACTATAAAGTATTATAAAAGAGAGTACTAGAGAACATTAATAAAACTTATCCTACATCTACCTATATCTTTTGCTGAATCTTTATTATAAAAAAAAACATAGTAATAATTATATTAGATCATAGTCACAATAACAAACAAACATTTTAATCAATAAAACTATAATTATCATCAGAAATCAATAAAAGTAGTAATTACTATAATATCATATATGTAACTAGAAAAGTGTTGAGTATGATAGTGGATGAATATACGAGTAGAGGAAGACGAAAAAGGTATGGATGGGTAGTAATGTAAAAGGTGTGAATACTAAGATAAAATCTGACAGGAGACAATGGAAAAAGAAAACATGTTGTGCCGACCCTACTTAGGTGGAATAAGGGTAATGATGATGATGATTATTCCACGATTTTTATATGTTTCTACTATATATATATATATATAGCACACTAGCCTCTGCCCGCGACTTCATTCGCATTCTCAGTAGGAAAAAACATCCCGATTTTGAAACATTTTTCACCTGTGCTCCGCTTCTATTGATCTTAGCGTGATGATATAGTCTATAACCATCCTCGATGCATGAGCTATATAACACTGAGAGAATTATTCAAATCAGACCAGTAGTTCCTGAGATTACCCCCTACAACGTCACAACATTACAACGTCACAAACTCACAAAATTTACATCTTTATAATATTAGTATAGATGCTTAGTTTATTGTGCACGAGTAAAATGAATGAAAAATAATATGACGGACCATTAATTCTGAGATGCCACGAAAACTCTCAGGAAAGTTGTAACAAGAGAACCACCATCTTGATATAACATTGAAATAACCGCACGACACTTTACTTGAATATCAATCATCCTTATCCTGATAATTTTAAACCTAACTTTAACTTTATCAACTCAACAGTTGAAGATTTTAGAATATGTTTTTAATGATTATTCGAAAATTAAGAAGATAAAAATGTCTGAAACATTATATCGAAGATTTGGCGCTTATGCCTTTACATTAATATGGACAAAGAAGAAAAGAGACTAAAGAATACATAAGAACTGTCCATATGAACAACTTCTGAATTGGCAAAAGAAACGACTTGAAAATTAAGATAAAGAAAATGGTAGTAAAAAATTATGAAATATTATATAGAAGTTTTGGCGTATATGCCTTTATATTAACTTGAACATAAAATAAAACTCACTACAGAATATATAAGAACCACATATATTGACAACTTTAGAATTGGCAGTATGGATTAATTCCTTCGCCTGTCCTATTTGACGAATATTGCTACTACTCACTGTTGCCGTTTTAGCGACTTTGTCGCTAGATCTAGCGGATTTTGGACATGTTAACTACTTTTTTTTTCAATCTAGCGACTTTAAAAAACTAGCGACTAATTGAATATTGAAAATATTTAAGTAATTTGGTACTAGTTTAAGTTATATATAATTACTGGTAACAACATGAATTGCCGATGTGTTTTTGGAATTTTCCTACCAGAATGACATTTGATCTCGGGGTCGACCTGAATGATAACAGAAAGAAGAATTATAACGTGTGTAAAAGTTGTTATAACTAATCCAACTAAAGCGTTTTATTCGTTTTGTTACATTGAAATAATCGCAATATAGTATTTTCACCATATTTTTTACCATGAAATATTATGAAAAATTTAGCGACTTCTGGAGGATTTTTTAATTATGTATTTTTCAAAATCTATCGACTTTTATAAGTGACGTCTGGAGTCTTTTTATTTTTTAAACTGCAACACTGTTAGTACTACTATAAATTAGGGATAAGCGATATTACTGATTAATGTTAACATCGATTCAATAGTATCAATGTACAATAAACATCATTAGCAAAACACTGATGACTGAAACATTTATAATTTTGCCAGTTATTAAAATTTTCTGTAAAAAACAGAGTTCAGCGAAGAAAAAAAGGACATCCAAAGAAAAAACTATTCGTACGGCTTACAAATTTGATAATTTTCTAGTTTCTAGCTAGTATATGCAACGTTCTCATAACGCCGTTCTTATCGAAATCAAAACATTGATGTTGTCAGATAAAAATAGTTGAATATCAATCATCCCTACTAAAAATGGCGCCTTTTAGAAATGTCTGCATAATGCATATATGCATACGTTTTGTGAAAACTTAAGTTTGACTTAATTATCATGGATATTGAAGTGTTGTAGGTAATGGTTTTAGTTTTCATTACAGTTAGGACTTGTTTATAAAACAATCAGTCGTTTATGTATACGTAAATTTAGGTTTTGCGCATCTATATTCACAGCAGTCAAAAAGCTGTATAAAATTGATTTCAGTGGCCATGTCGTACAAAGTTACGATGTGATCTTTAGGTTATCGTCGTTACTTTCTTGTGATTCGTTTGTTTGTTGCTATTCTCATGCGTCGATCTAAATGTTATATTTTTTTTTTATGCAATATAATATCGTGAGATATTTTGTCGTTCCTCTATCCTGGTTGTTTCCAGACTGCCAGTTGTAAACGTTATGTCGAATATCGATTTTATCCAAATACTCAGAATTACGATGTGTGTAACGTAGCTTTTGCAATCTGGTGTATTAATTTAAAAAAAGAATCAAACAAATCATGTATTCAACTTATTGAAATGTTATTCAGTTTTATTTAACATAAAAAAGTTAAATGGTTTGGCAACTAAAATATAAAGAAATTAATATGAATTGTTTCGTTTGAAGCTATATACTGTATTGTATTGGTATTTCCAAATTCCATTTATACAACTTTATTGGTAAATATAAAATGAATGCTTTGCATTGTGGAAAGTGATTGTGTGAGTCTGCCTCTTTTTGCATGATGCTGACACACTATTCAAATTTAAATGACAAAGTCTGTTGCAGTTTTTTTGCTTTAAGTTTGGAAATAAGAAATATTTGTATTAGGGTTGTCTTTCATGAAAGTTTTTCTTGCACCACTGGATTCTGATTTTTTTTTTAAATGGGGCAATAAAGTACCCATTCCTCTGTATTTTTTATAAAAGTCCTCTATCTTCTTTGATATTAAATTAAAATGTATGTTTATTAAGTATACATTATTATGGCTATGATTCTAATTTTGAAATTCAAGGTTTTAACATATATCAAACAATCTCAATATACCTTTATGATTGAAAGTATTGTCCGTTGTTAAACACTGCTTTTTCATGTTTTATACATAGGAATGAAATTCCACTCTGAAAAAATGCTTATCTTTTGAATTGATCTATAAATCTATACAATCCTCGATTTCCTATTATGACAACAAATTGTAGTCAGTCAATCTAACATTGTTTAAAACTATTAGTAGTTGAAATAGTAAAGTTTTGCTTTTTATGCCTAGAAGAGATTTTGGATGAAATGTGTATTGTCTTATTTTTCAATTGATTGTATATTGAAAAATTTTGGTTTGTAATAAGTTGATATTGTGGATAATATAGTAGTGTCCTAATCTTAGAAGTATGTGATCGAAATTTTATTTGAAAACATTTTCTGTGGTCTAATGATAATACAGTTTCGAAGAAACAAAAATTGTAAGATATATTTACTCATTCAAATATTCTTATTATCATAATATATTCTAAATATAATCTTAAATAATGTAATAAAAGAAAATTGTTCCCGCTTCACATAGATTTGTAAACATTTTGTTTTTGGCTTGATATGGTCTCTAAGTTAATCATAATGCACGACTTGAGAAGTAATTTCCAATTAAATGTACATCTCTTAACATTAATGTTATTTATTTGTAATATTTATAATTCAAACTTTGTATTTTTTTTTGTTTGTTGAAAGAAAGGTTGTGAATTACTTTGCAATTTTGTATTTGTGGTTACTTTAATTGGTTTCTCAAAATCTAAAAAATCTATTCTGAATTTTACAAATAAATCTCAGTTTAATAATTTTCTTTGACCATAAAAGTATCATTTCATTGAAATGTTTTATGGTTCACACTAAACCTGGCGTGGTTGTCACGAAAATAGTATCATGGAGGTCGTCTAGTGTCTTTCTGACCCATATGTAATTGCACGGAATTGGAATAATAGAATTTACGAACCAAAGAAATAAATATTAATAATATGATATAATACATGTTACTTTTATAACTTGATACAACAAAACATACATATAAAATAGTATAAAATATTTAAATTAAATAAATTTTAGCAAATTACTACAAAATTAAAAAAAAAATCATAAAATTACTCAGCTAAATAAAAAATAGAAAAATCTTTCATTAATTAACTTGTCATTTGGTACGTTTTTGTAGCGATCATTTTCACTTAGTATTATCGTCGCAAATAATATACATGTCATTATTGTCCGTAATTGCCGCACAGTTCCGGCAAAACGAAACAGTCTGTTCAGGACATATATATTTTGACATTTGTCACAAACATTTAGGGGCATAAGGACATATTTGGCACCATTTTTGTTCACCTGGAACTCTGATAGCTGTTTCTTGTATTGGTTCTGAACTAAATTCTCTGATTTTCTTGCGTAACTGTCTCTCAGTTAAGAAGTAATAAGCAATCTGCCTATTGTTTTTTTATAAAATTGCAACGTTCTTTATTTATAATGAAATATAAAACGAAATAATTCTAACGCTACCGATCTAGCAAAGTATTTTAGTACTTTGATTTCATAATCTCTTTCTTCACAGATACTGTTTCAGCAGCAGTTTTAGTCAAAGAGCTTTTGTACTCACTTTGAAATTTGTCTTCTAGTTCGAGGTCTCCGCTACGGAGACAATGTAAATAATTTTCGGTTTTTAACATAAGAACAAAAACAAATTGTAAGAACTATTTATAAGCTGTTTTGACAAATGACGGTCGCGGCTCGCGAATTCTTATGCTCTCGATAACAGCAGACAATCGCAGTTTCACCGCACACCACACTGCTTTCCGCATTTCTTTGCAACTAAAGTCGTGTTATTAAGCAGTATAGTGTATCAGATTCGAGTTTAACTGTTGTTTTTTGTCGTGAAATCATATCCCCGATATGGCAAATAAAAGGAAAATTTGTGAATATAGTGATATTGAAAGTAGTAGTGACGAATTAGAATTTGAAGTTTATACTGAACGTGACATAAATAATATAGACGCTGTTAGCCGTGATAACGCAGACAATATTGAAGTAAGCTATGAGTCCGATTCTAATGAGAGTAATATCTTTCCTGTTGCACGACGATACATATCGAGAATTGACAGTGAGATTGAGAGTTCTGAAAGTGATTCAGGAGAAAATGTAGAAGAGACAGCAGGTTCAAGTGGAAATGACGAATGGATAGATGTTTCGGAAGTCGATAATATTCCATCTCCTATGGATTTCGACATTTCACCTCGAATTGCCGGACCACAAATTTCCAACGAGATAAAAGAACCATTAGACTTTTTTCGATTATACTTTACGGATGATTTGATAGATTCCATAGTAAAAGAGACAAATGATTACGCAAATTCAAAACTGCGTGAGACGCAGTTGTCAAAGAGATCAATATGGCATACATGGACTGAAGTTAATCGGAAAGAATTTCTGGCCTTTATTGGAGTGATCTTGAATATGGGCACCATGTCGGTTCCAAATCTCCAGGAATATTGGTCTACCAAATTCACAAGTAAAATTCCATTCTATTCAGACGTATTCACCCGAGATAGATTCCTACAAATATTTTGGATGCTTCATTTACACAAAAAAACTCCAAAAGGCAGTCATGCATGTTTAAGGACCCGGGTTCAAAAGGTTGATAAATTTTTACAATACATCAACTCAAAGTTTTCCGAACATTTTATACCTTATCAGTCGATTCGCGTCGACGAATCCATTATAACATTTAAGGGGAAAATATGTTTTATGTCATATCCAGCTAAACCCACTAAATGGGAAATTAGAATTTACGTTTTGGCCGACTCAAATACCGGGTATGTTTATTCGGTTTTACCTTATTACGGCAGTATGAATACTGAAGATCTCATAAGACCTGATTTGCCTGTCAGTTCCAGAATTCCTTTAGACCTGTATAGAAAACTATTGAACAATATTCCTAATGCTAAAGGTTATCATATGTATACCGACAGTCATTATACAAGCATACCCCTTGCTGAAGAACTGCTAAAACTGAATTGTTTTCTCACCGGCACAATAAAAACAAATAGGAAATATTTACCAATGCTAATAAAAAAACTGCAATTTGTAAAAGATAGGAGGAAAACAGTAGCTTACAGAAAAGGCAAAGCCCTAGTTCTCGCATGGAAGGACAAAAGGATTGTAACTTTGTTAAGTACTCGTAGTAAAGCGGGTTTGACACTAGTTCATAGAAGAGTACGTGGTAGGGAATTGGTCAGAATCCAAAGACCTAAAATAATTATAGATTACACAAAAAATATGCGTGGAGTTAATCGGGTCAACCAATATGCTGCAACATATTGTTTTTTGAGAAAATCCTTGAAATGGTGGAGAAAATTATTCTTCTGGGGGATGGAAATGTGTACAGTAAATTCATACATACTGTACACTTCTGCTAAGAAACTAAATGATGAAAAACCAATGTCACATTTGAAATTTGTAAAATCGTTAGTGGGACAATTGGTTGGGAATTTTCGACAAAACAGCACGTCTCGAGAATACACCTACACACCAAATACGGAGGGCAGGCTCAACAACCATCTACACATTGTACGTTCTGGGACCAAGAGAGATTGTGTAGTGTGTTCCAATAGAAAAATTCCGGGCGAAAGACGGCAAACACATTATTTTTGTGATACCTGTCTAGAGAAGCCAAGATTACATATTGGCAATTGCTTCGAGAGGTATCACACTTTGGAGAATTACAAAATGTAATAATTCTATAATTTTGTATTTATAAAGAATTAAAAAAAAGATACTAACATACAACGATGACGTTTCTTTTAATGTGTATATCAAAGTTACATGTGAATATAATTTTTACATTAAAATTGCTTTGTGTTGCTGCTAATACGAAAGAAAAAACTTCCGAGTGCAAAAGGTTAATATATTTTTTAGAAAGTTTTAATAATACCAAAAATTATGAGATAATTCGATTAAATTATGAAATTACTATCCTTAATTGTTGCAACTATTTCAAAAATATTAATTTATATACTTATTACACAGTACTCATACAAGGAGTGGCAAAATAATAAATTGTTTTACTTTTAAAGACGATCTACAATTTCCTCTTGTAATATTTTGCTTTTGACATTGATGCAATTTCAATTTGTTTTGTCAGTATTGGCCTAATTTTGTAAAGGCAGTCATAATCGTGGTGATCACGAGGCACCATTGTCGAGTTATCGTTGAAGTAAATATATCGTCTGATATTTTCGAATTTGTTTCGGAAAGTGTTCCTATATAAATAACCTCTCCACTGTTTTGTCACTTTCAAAAGTTGTATCATTTACATGATAAAAATTTGACCAACTAATTGCTGGATATCTGTCTCTGTGAGTCGGAATGCTGTGTTTAGATCTTTCTGTATGATGGATGATTACTCTGTCTAACAATTACTTCCAAGAGTATCTTGACACATATTTCGAATGATAACTGTACCGGACTGTCAAGTTATGAGAATTGCTAGCAAGCTTTCGTCATCTGTAGAGCAGATTTACTGCTCAATTAGATGAAGATTTGATGATTGAAGATCTTGACTGTGTCCTAATGATACTAAGCTAGATAATGATGCTAGTATAAGGAAGATATTAGAAGGAGTTGGCAGTTAGGAAGCAGTATCTCCTAATGTGTTCAATGGTGGTGTTATTATCGACTCCATTACCTTTAAAACTATTTACGGCACCTCCCAATCTGGAACAAAATGAGAATCGACAATGCTGTATCGAAAATTTGCGGTATTTTGTTGTTTTGAAGAACAATTTGTGTTAAAAGTTATAAGCTGTACTCATGTCAGTAGTTGGTTTTTGTGAACTTTCAGAATTCTCATATATTTATACTAACTTTAATCGTTTGTGAAAATTAATTTGCTTTCTTGAATTCATAAATTTCACACATTGAGTATTTTTTTTTGCATTTTTGTGTTAATGTAAAATATTTTCTGTAATTATGTCTGGTGTCTTTGAAATGTGTCAAAATATATAAATCTTCAAGAAGAGTACTGTAAGATAGTCAAAAGTATATATGCAAGCACCTTCATTAAGACTACGGCATGAGTCAATGTCTCAATCAGTTTCAGTTATTACATTCTGAGCAATAAAAAGTTGGAAATCATTGCACGATAACTATCGCCATTGACAGTGACGTTATTGTCATCTTCGTCTTTAAATAAATACTGGCGAATCCTCCTTCGGACCATAAACAGTAGAATTTTGAAGCTACGTTGGCAGGTTTTGTATTTGCTTGTGGCTGCTCATCGGACCAAATACGGCAATTTTTCTTATTAAAGTAAGGTGCATTGGGGTATTTTGAAAGGATTTTCTACTGCAATACTGGAGTTCTCAAATTTTTCAAAGTAATTTGTAGCCGTTCTTGTTTTATTATCTTTTCACTTAATAGATATATTTGGTAGGTGTATACTTATTTCATTTGAATATACTGTTAGGAATTTTATTTCTTAAACAAACTGTTAAGAATCAATTCTAACAATTAGTCACTTTTTTAATAACCGACACGAGTTCGTACAGAGGTACTGCACGTTACGTCGGCCACCAAAAGAGTTACAACAAGCGCCGCCCCTTATATGGGTCGTTCAATGTATAACTATCCGACATTAAAACAACATCGACCAATGTCGTCTACCCTCGATAGGTCTATTAATAGTACGGAGAGTGGCTAAAAACGGTTATATAGTTCAAATTGAACATTTAAAATGTTGTTTGTATTTTTTTTATAGAGACAATTACGAAATATACCGGAGTTATTCGGAAAATATTTAATAAGGATTTTTATTCAACTCCTACTGAAGGTTTATATTTCTTTCTCTCACAGAAAATATCAACAATTTTGTTAATAGTATAACTAGTCTAATTTCTTACAGTACTGATATTTCGGAATTCTTTCTAGAAAGTGACTGTGGTTTTTAACATTCGAGTTATTTAATAATTTAGAAATGTAGGGTTCTAGTTGCTGGAAAAATAACTCGGTGCTAGCTATGACTATGGTATGACATAAAAATGGTTCTAATTGTTAACATAAATAAAATCAATGGAATAGATGGAAGAAAATAATAAAATTATAATTAGAAAAAATAAGGTTTATATTGAAGTAAGTACATATTTAAGAGAGTAGTATTTTATATTATTATATATAGTTCTACTGAATTGGATAAGTGGGAGTTGGGAATCCCTCTGAATTCACACAATTCCTCCAGGCGTTACATATCACCATAAAATTTGACCATTTCTAAATTAAAGTTTTCATAAGGCATGCCAGCTGAAGGGGTTACTGGTGTAATCGTGGGATTATCAGAAATGTTATGTTTCTTCTGAAACGTATTTTTAAAGGAATAATATACGTTATCTATTTTTAACAAATATGATTGTTGTAATTCTGAATGTAAGGAATTAAATAACTTTTCATTAGTGCTTCTATCCACTCTGCTCGATCTATGAAATAAATAGTGATCTACCGCACGAATGCAGTTAAATAATGTATGTTTTTTTTTAGATTTTATACAAACATTTCCAACTATTACCGTAATGTTTCGATAACAACTTATCGGCGTCTCCGAATACTCATCCTTCATCGACTCCCGTGCCTCTTGACGAAATCATCAATGTGCCTGTTATTCCTAAAAGAGGAACCACTTCTAAGTGACAAAATAAAAAGTACTCTCAGATTCTATCCAACTCATTAATGAAAATTTAATTAGAGGAAAACCGAAAAGTCGAAATGAGGAGTCAGTAGTGTTTGAACCGCGAAGAAATGTCGCTACGCGCTTCCGAGTGCGATGACGCGGCGGGCACGTAGGCGGTCGCCGATCTCGATATTGATTCGTTAACTGGCCAGGATTATTCGGATCGTATTCTTAAATCAGGAATATGGGATGAGGTATATAAGAATGCCATTGAAAATTGGAACAATCTTGAGATTAGAAAAACGTAGGCGAGCATGGTAATTCTTATTTATAATTTTGAACAGAAAAAGGTTTATGGTATATCGAAATGTAGCTTACAAAAGTCTTTTGCAAGGATAATTACAAATGTCAGCTAACATATTTGTATACTCTGTATGATTATAGCTTATCTATACTAATATTTAAACCTGAAGAGTTTGTTTGTTTGTTTGTTTGTTTGTTTGTTTGTTTGGCTGAACGCTGTGATCTCAAGAACTACAGATCCGATTTAAAAGTTTCTTTTAGTGTTAGATAGCTCATTTATCGAGGATGGCTATAGGCTACATATCATCACGTTAAAACCAAAAGGAGCTGAGCACTAATGAAGAATGTCTCAAAATCGGGCTACTTTGGAAGCTTCCGCTACGTGTTAATGTCAGTATTATACGCGTTGCCATGGTAACGCGATAACATTCTATTAAAAATATTTTCATGGTTTATTTTGTATTCCTATTCAAAAAATTTATTCTACGTTAGTTTTGTTTTCGATTTTTAATTATACGTGTTACGTTTATATCGCAAACATTTCTTAGTTTATTTTGTGTTGTTATTTAGAAAGTTTAGTAGTAATAATATTCGTCCAATAATACAGTCGAAGGAATTAATCCATACAGCCAATTCTGAAGTTGTCAATATAGTTAGTTTTCTTCTATGTCCAAGTTAATGTAAAGGTATAAGCGCCGAATCCTCTACATAATATAACGTAATTTTTTATCTTCTTAATCTTCAAGACCATAGAATTAATGCTTCGTGGTTTTATTTTTCATTCATTTCACTTATGCAAAATAAACGAACGATATTATATAATACGCAACCAATTTCTACACGATATAGAATCATGTAACACAATATTATGAAAAAAATATAAAATCCACTACCTGACAGACTGAAATCCCGCCAAACACTCTTAAAAAACTCTATTCTACATTAGTTTTGTTGCCAATTTTTTATTTGTGATATATTACGTATTATAAAAGTAAAGTGAGTGTAATTTATATTAAAATAAATTATTTTTGGTGAATAAAATCTGTGATGCTACTAACATGATTTTTTTTTAACTCTGTCGATATGTCTGTTTTTTTTTAATTGTTCCGGGTAATCTCCGACACGACTGGACCTATTTGAATGTTTTTCTTCTTCTTAGAAATGACTACGCTTAACAGCTTCACCGGACTACAAGTAATATTTGAACGGGAATTCTACGGACAAATAAGTAACTAATTAGCTGTTTTATTTAATATTCTTCGATAATGTGTAGCTTCATATTTTCATTATTTTCTTATATAGTGTGAGCACTGAGGGTGACATATAGTTTAAAATTCCAGTTATGTGGCTGATCATAATCCCATCCCATTCGATACACTATTAGTATTCACATACATAATGTACACGTTACCTGTTACAGTAGAGGATGTGCGTGTGATACAAATATTTTTGAAATAGTATTATTATAATTTACACTAGATGTGTAATCACAATTTTAAATTTATTTAATATATTTAAAAAAATGCGTGCGAAGCCGCGGGTAACAGCTAGTATATTATAATTCGATTTTCTCATATTGCCATGGGACATGACCTCCAATTGAAATAAAATATTTTGCTAAATAATCCCTATTTTGTGGGTTATTCATAATAGATTTGACAGATTTTCGGCGTAGGCCGTTTATTTCAGTTCCATAAGCGTCATCACCGAGTCTGATTCCATCGTGTTTGCGAACATAATTATGTAATATACAACAAACTTGAATGATTCTATCACAAGTAGTAGTTATCACATCTAAAACATGATGTAAAATTCTCTATTTGTTTCTGACGATCCCAAAAGTACATTTCACAACTCTTCTGCCTTGTGTTGATCTATTTTTTTTTTATATCATAAGAGGCAAACGAACGTGCGAGTCACCTGGTGCTAAGTAATTACCGGTGCCTATAGATACTAGCAAATTATGGGAAATTGTTAGTGCGTTGCCAGCCTGTGTTTGGGTAGTAGGGGGAAAGGCGGTGAGGGAGGAAGGGGAAGGGACAGGGGAGGGAAGTTGGTCCTCTGGTATCACTGACCGAATGCAACAATGCTAGTATTGTTATTTCACGTCGGTTTTCTGTGAGAGGGTAATACTACCCCGCACGAGCCGACCCATTCATGCCGAAACAGTAATAACTTCAGCGTCGCTCTACTACCTAAAATTAAAAACTCTGAGTTATTTCCAAATACCCTCTGGGATATGGTCTCATAACATGTTTTGAAAGCGCAAACGCTTCATCAGTTTTGTTTTCGTCGGATGTATTCCATTTTGGTCTATAATATGTCCCAGATACTCAATTTCCTTCTGTAGAAAATGACATGTTTAAGAATTTATTATCAACCTTGCTTTTGCACTTTGTCAAATACTGTTGAAAGTGTGTGGAAGTGGTCTCTCAATGTATAAATAAACACATTCTATCTTAAATGACAACTGATGTAATATACTTTAAAACAATATGTATATACAAATGTTCCTAGTTCGATTTTCAAAATACAAGAAGGTTTTAGTTTGTAACACATACTGTGTCATATGAATTTTCTGAAATCAACCTCATCTGTGTCACTGCTGACACTTTTATTTCTTTTTTCAGTAATCTCTTTTGATAGCTGATTCCAAGATGTGGAATTTCTACACTTTATTACTATTCTGGATTTATTTATTATCAATGTATTTTGAAAGCCACCTCCGAATGACTTTCAACTATAACGATGAAGCTGGTTCCGAAGTTGAATCTTGAATGAAACGACGTTTAGGATTTCTCGCAATAAAAGATTATAACTAGTGCGCAGCGAAGCAAAGGATGCTCCTATGTTGACGTAAACCATGTGTCTCTATGGCGACTCGTTCTAAACAGCTTATTCACTATCTATTACTATTTATCTATTCGATTACTCTATTACGAGGTTACTATAACTATTGACCGCTCTCTATAACGCTCGCGCCCGAATTGTCCCTTGCTCCGTGCCTTGCCTATTCGGCACCGGGGTCGCTTGCCCGACGCCGGTGGTGGTCCGCCAATCAGAGCACTTAGAAATCATGTGCACAGCGTCGGGATCAGCTAAACCTACTACACGGGGCAGGGCGGGGGCGCGACGAGTACCCTTCGCTTGCTCTTATTTCATTTAATAATTACAAATATTCTTACAACTAGTAACTTATACATTCTAAACTATATCTAAGAATTACAATACAAACGAATTACAACAATTATACTAACTATCAAACTATACTATAAATCTAGGCACTATTTCTACACAAAACACTATAATAGTACACACAAATAAAACACACAAGTACTAGTTAATACATCTCTATAAATTGTCGCGAACATATATCACAATATCCAATTATCTTTTGTGGTTTTGGATCCCGTTTGTCTCGTTTCTCGTAAGGTGTATTAACCAGAGCTTCACAAACAAATATACGCATAGGAATCACTTGGTTTCGGACCTGACTTCAGGAGTATTGAATGATATTTTGTCCGAGAATGGTTAATTATATAAACAGCAGCATGTATTGTGTTTACCCAATGTTTTTTAGATAAATTGACATTACTACATATATATTAGTATACATTTCGCTTTTTCTGAGAGTATTATTCATGCGTTTTGCAATCCCATTTTTTTTCTGGGGTGTAAGAGGTGGGTTTTTTTTATGCTACGTCGGTAGCAAACAAGCATGCGGGCCGCCTGGTGTAAAGCGGTCACCGCAGCCTATGGACGCTTGTAAGATCAGAAGTGTCACGTGCGCGTTGCTAACCTCTATATAACCTATTAATTTTCCCCTTGAAGTACTCCATACTGTAGTCCCCTGGAAACACTTCACCAGAAAGCTCATTCCACAGTCGGGTTAACATATCCCTAAGCCATTGTCAGTAAGAAGAACTTTTATACTAGTCTAGAAGAGTCAGCCTCTAATTAAAAATCTAATTAATGTCTGTAGATGTAATAAAACAAAAGATCTCTTTTGAGTCTTTAATTCAGAGACGCGTTTTAGGTGTGCTGAGTGTATTTATAGATGTATATATTGTGAGCCCGGTTGGATCAATAAAAGTCCGTATTTTCGAATAATCAGTTTATATTAATTTCACCAGTCAAGGATATTACTAAATACATATAATTACGGATTTACCCAATACACGTACACTTGCCTATACGGCTACAACCGGACTAGTTACACATGAACATTTTATATTGCAACGGGAAACGATGAGTGGACTTTGTCCCCTACATACCTATAGCGTGCACTCTATAGATATGCAAGTGTGTCCCTACACGCGTGTTACATGTGTGCCGGCCCAGACTACACTGGTTGCCGGTAGATAATAATGCAATTCAACAAAATACATAACGATGTCGCTAAAGTCTCATTCGCCTTGAGCAGCTCATAATTAATTACATCCTGCTGATCCCATCAAATACAGAGAAGATGCTTCGAACCATAGATGTGTGGTTTTGCAGACAATGTTGATGTAGACCCGGCAAGGGCTAAGCCCACGATTTTCTACGCTTTGGATTATCGTAGTGTATCCACTTTTCATCGCTAGTCGCGATGCGATGCAAAAAAACCTTATTTTTTTACCGTTGACGCAGAAGTTCGTGAGAAAATGCCGTTTGACGTCTCTTGGTTTCAATTTAAACGGTATCTAATGTCCTTACTTCTGGATCGTTCCTAAAACTTTCAAATGTTTTAAAACAGTTGACTCATCTATTTGTAATGTTTTTCCAAGTTCTGCTGGCGTCTGACAATTGGTCTTGATCGAGTAGTTCTTCCAACTTTTCGTACTCACATTTTTTT
>JACEII010000138.1:491192-544033 GCA_014332785.1 Antheraea mylitta
AAAAAAACAACGATAATTTATTCCAAACGTTTTTTTTATGATACAACGATAATTAATTTCAAACATTTTTTTTTCACCGTGCTTCATACTTGTGTATCTTTTCGTAACTCTAAATCCGATGCCAATTTATATGTATCGTCACTGACTGCACTTAATAATATGGTTCTTTTCAAATATACTAAATAACTTGTATATTTAACTAACCTTTATTAAACCATGTCTCATCCACATAATAAATTATTTTTCCCTCGTTCCTTTCCTTTGAAATCGTATTTAAGTATTGAATTTTCCACAATATAATATCTTCCCGGTCAATTATTGCACTTTTATTAGAACGTGTAGTGTACTTAAATTGCAATTTCAGCAATGACTTATAAAAAAATGTCCTTTTAAAATTAGGTAACATGTCATCAGCGTTTACTGCGTCCAGCCTGTCGATAGTAGGCAATTCATTATTAAAATAAAATATTGTACTTTTCACGTATTGCACCCATATCAAGTAATCCAAACTTTCAACTATAGAGTATCTTGGTTAGTGATTACACTTTCTCGTACTACCCATATTGTTCAACAGTTTTATTATTGCAGGCGATTTTTCTAATTCTGTTTGATGTGAATTATCGTTGCCATTAACATCAGTTCCAGCGAAGTAAGCGGTATACAAGGGTTCATAAGTTACAGCGACCTTAAGTATCCAAGGTTCGTAGGCGATTTTCGTATCATTCGAAGATAATTTTAAAAGTTTGAGGACAATCAGTGTTAAGCCGCAGTGACTTGTACTTTTCTTGTGGTTTGCAAGTATTAACAAATACGCATTTTCTTGAGCTGTTCTTCAACTTTAGATGGCATAATCTATAAGCGTAATCCGACTCCGAGATCCTGACAAAGGAGAGCGTTTTTACAACAAATATTTGTCTCTGAAAGTTTCCTCCTCGTTCACGAAGCCTAGCTAGTGCTTCTGTTATTGCATTCTGGATTTGCGTTGGTTCAGATTTTGCTATATACTTAGCAATATTGACTGCTACACCTACTTAATTAACCTATAATCTCATTTTATAATTATTAATCATTATTGCAGCTGTATCACAATTCAGTTTGTAAAATCTATCATCATTTCTTGTCGTTTGCTGGTCATAAAGTATTTTTGTAGCATCTCATACAGATCTCGCTAATGGACATACAACGTGATGTAATTTGTCATCTGTCGGGATTTGACTAGTAACCACGCCATCAATTCGGTTCCTGTGTGAATTCAAATCCGGTATATCTTTGTACCAGATCAATTCAACACTAAAAATCTTGTAGGGTGTAAGGGGTGTCGAATAACATCTTAGGACTTGAGACACTCAAGCCAACCTCACCTGCACGTGGTGCACCCTGCTGATCAACGAACGAGGCAATGGCGAGAGCGGGGTGGTAGGGTTTTACAGCCCGACTGGGTCGCAACCACCATGCATATGGCGAAAAAGCCCGTCATAGTGACTCGCTTCTGCGCGTCGCGTTTCGGGATCAGCCTGTGCATATCCAGTATCGGGCGACTTTCGTCATTATGGCCGGCATGACAGCGGCGACCGGCGATGGATAATCTGTCTCTCGGTGGTTGCCGATGTTTTTGGATTGTACTATGCTTAACATCAGGCATAGTGCAGTCACTTTGTCGTGCTTCTATAAATAAAAAAAAAAAAAAAAAGGTTATCGTATAAGATAGGGTCGATGGATTGAGTTTTCAAAACTCTTAGAAAAGTATTCAAACGGAACGTTCAGGACTGAGATCTTTCACATGGACTTTAGGTTTCCCATCTGCCACTAGTAATGCATACTAAGGCATGGTAGGCTACGAGCCTTCGAAAGATCTAGGAATGTAAAGTAGTATTCGTGTACCCCAATCTAGAAAAGGTCTACAATTAACAATGTAAAAACCACTTGACGACCTGGAACGTCCAGTTTTCCTTAGCGGCTTAGTTGTGATGGAGCCTTACGAAGTTACCAACACTGCACGTCGTGGATACATTTAGCTTTTACTGCTTGCAGTTGAACACTCAGAAGCGTAATGTCAGTTTTTAAAATTCGATTGTACAGTCGCATAGGGATGTTCCCAGTGATGTTAACCGTCGACGTTTCTCTGATACTTTCGTGGGTGCCATCAGTTAGATTTTTGGTTTTAAATTATTATTGCAACGTAACTAACAAAAAGTACCGAATACTGAACAAAATTCCTTACGTGGATAGGTAAAGTCATTTAATTCTAACTTTGCTATTTATTACATTTGCTATAAAGAAAAATAAAAATATACAAATTATGCATAATTGCATGATGGTTTAATTGATCACTTATTTATTTATTAAACATTATGATAAAATTTGAGAATGTGTGTTTATTTTAGATGTGTTTTAAGTTCATAATCACTATTGTCATAACAATTCTGATGTACTACGTCATTATCAACAACAACTTGCAGCATGTCCAGCGCAGTGGCCTTTAAAACCAGCAGAATTTTACCATGGGGCTTCAGGGGTATGAAATGTTCTGTTAAACATTTATAGAAAAGCTCAGTGTTTATGTAAGCTGAGCTTTTGTTCATGATGACTTGAGCCTATTGGAAGTTCATCCTCAAATTTGTTTTTTATTCTTACTTTTATTACATGAAAATGTGTAAGGAAATTACCAATTGTATGCAACAGCCAACTTCGTTATAGTGTCTTTTACGGCAGATGTGTGTGACTGTATTGAAGTACGTTGTACCTTTTTTGCTATCACTTTTCTGGGTTTATTCTTTAATTGAATTCCGTATTTATCCATATTGTAAATCCGTTTTGGTTTATTTAACAGATCATTTTCGCTCAGAACTTTCATTAATAGTTCATAGAAGTTGTTTATTTCTTCTTTACTAATACCTTTAGCTAGCCACCGATAAACCTTCACCTTGTCTGATAGACAACTGCGGATTTCGTTCAATAAAACTTTCGAACCATTTACCTCCAGCCATTTCGTTTTAGTGGTCGAAGTTATTTTTAAGCTCTAGGTTTTCAGCAAATTGATAAGCTGACATGCGTGTGGTTTATCTATTTGGGGAAAATCCTGCGCCATCAAGCTTGAGAATGTGTTTTACTAGCCTTTTCTCGTTGTCAAAATAAACAACAGGACGTTTTTCTAAAAAAAAAACTTGTTAATAAATTTATTCGAAAATATATGTGATGTCAACATATTTGTTTATCCACATGGTTTTTTTTTGTCCATTTCATCGAAAACTGACTGTACATTTTCTGTAGTCCAAGAACATACTCGACTTCGCACTCTTTCCTTTTGTAATTTTGTAGCATATTTCTGCTATAACCAGTAAAAAGTCCAAATATACGTAAATACATAAAGTGCTTAGTTATGTCCATGTCAACCGGGTTTCTAAGGTCAAAATGTCCATTAATTAAATGTTAAAGTTCACGAGGTCGGCATTTCGTAAAACTATGCACAGAGCTGTTGTTCGTTAAAATTAACAGGCATAAGATTTATAGCGGATGCTCATCTCTGTTGGAGTTTTAGAATACGGCGATGTTCTAAGGGGGTTGAGTCTTTCGATATTATTGTTATCATTAGGTGCAGTGGACAATGTATCATATGGATAAACGGTTTTATATAACTTAGTGAACTCAGAAAATAACACCTTGATAAATTAAAGGCCGTTGTAAGTTAGGATGGTCAGTGAATAGTATGAAGTCCTTTATAAAAACGGGGTATTGCAATGGGTCGTTGATCAAAAGAGTCCTTACCTTTTACAAAACGATCGGTTTATTGGGGATTGAATATTACATTATTACCTTTCTTTTAACATTTAATAAGCGATTTAGTGATTAGAGCGAAATCTGCAATAAATTTTCGTATATAACATTGAGTTCTACCTGCACAAATTGTACGACACTATCAGAACGCATGCACTTTATACTTGAGCCTAGAGGCTCTTTTATCTTGCAAACAAATACTTTTTGCATGTTTTCCGTATAGGGTATGTATGTATCGCTTCTATAGTAGAGACAATCGATTCCTGTGAGCTTACTTATTTTATGATAGTGCTGAATAAATTTTGGCAGTGATCATAAAATTCTTGGGGGCTTGAGAAAACATTATTAACGCAAAAGGATAAAATTAAAGGATTAGCATGTACAGGAACAAATCGACATGACATGGACATGAGATATTTCATATAGGTTCCTTGCTCGATGCTAGGCTAACACCATTATATCGTACTCTTTTTCACATAAAGGAATGAAGGATGAGGAATGAATTCATTTGTTCTGCGATATGGTGCTACTCTAGGAAACCCCATCATATCGATGTTACTAAACATTGGTTCATTTTTGGGTTTAGTCGACGTCGACAACCGCGTTGGTTTTGGTCCTGTGCTGTTAGATGTAGAAGATGCGCGGGAATACGGAGATTCACGATGATTTATCCTTCGTAAAAATATCGACGATGTAGTTCCCCGTAATTGTTGGAGGTCGGCGAATGGCTTTGAATGTAAGGGTTGCTTGGGTTTGAATCACTAGATGCTGAGTAAGAACGAGAACATGAAGATTCACTATTAATCGTTCGTTTTATCAATTGAAGTATTTCAATCTCAAAATGGTGGCTGTGGCGTTTTGCGTTGTTGTAAAATATTAAGAATCTCCTCAGGTACATTCATTTTGGTTTTTCTTGTGGTTTTTGCTCTACTGGATACGGTAAATGGAGCTTTCAAAGTTCTATTCTCATTTTGCGCTAGCGGATCTTCCTGGTTCTGACTTTGATCTGTTAAACCTGTTTCCAAGTCATCTGGTACATGGTGGAAGCGTTAGATGCGTATATGAAGATTCACGATGATTTATTCTAGGTAACGACACCGACCAAGTAACTTGTACGTAACTATTGGAGGACGGCGATAAGCTTTATATGCAAGTGTCAGGGTTTGATTCACTGGATGTTGAGTGAGGACGAGAATATGATGATACATTATTAATTGTTCGTGGTAAACCAATAAAAGCATTTCAATCCTAAAATCTAATTTTTGGCTTGTAGTTATTTTTAACATATCTTTACGGAAGCTTAATATAAAATTTTACATGTCATCGTCTATGGGAGCTTGAAAATGAAAACTCAAACAACAAAGAGTATTGATCGTTTTAATCACAAAATGGTTAAAACAAGTTCGATTATGGGCAGGAGGTTGGTTAATACGAACGATGGTCTTAGCTAGCTAACGAGATATAAAAATGAAGTTCGTGTATGGAATGACGTATATTATGAGAAAGAAAGTAATAACATGACAGAATAACAGAAACAGTTGCTGGGCAGCAACACATAACTGGACAGAGTTGCACTGACATTCCAACAATAGGAGTAGAGTGTGTTGGTAATTAATATTCGTGGAAAACCAGGAAATTCAAGTATATGCAAGATTTAGAATCAATAATATCTACACATATATCTATATCCATATCTCCATCAACAATTAAGTTGTTAATAGCTGTGTAGGGGCTGGTGGGACCGTGTAAATAGGCCCCACCAGGATATGCGGTAAAAATAAAGGAAAGCGTGTGAGCGGTTGGTGACTTTGCCTATAAATAAATAGAATAACAAGAACCCCAGATAATAAGCGTGGACTAACTTGCAACTCAGCACCCCGTACAGAGCAGCGGCGTTCAAGGCGAAATATGCGGTGTATGCGGATCCTTTAAAGACAAAACTCTTCCAAAGCGGGCACCATAAAAAGCTTCAATGAGTTTACAATACTTATATATTATAAAGCGTTATAAAAGCGATGCGGTCTGTGTACAGCGGCGTGGTAATATATGTAATGCATCAATTTCGATTGTTCTTTTTCTTCTTATTTCAGTTTTCTTCTCTTTTGTCATATTGAGGTCCAAAAAGTATCTTATTTAAAGCGTCTGCATACTCCGTACCAGATCAATGAGATGAAGGCCAGAAACACATAATCTGGAGCGCAGCTCTTAAATTTATTTAAAAGGGACCGACCAAGCTGAATATTTACGTAGTTCTCAAACAAAGTAATAAACTTATTAACATCGATCTCCGCGATGTTCATATATTGCTATAATGGGTATATAATTTACTGGCGTTAATAATAAACAATTTGTATTTCATAATTCCGGTTCTGTTATCTTCACTATAATTGTTATGGCACTATCCCGCTATCCCTTTGTTTTGTCCTTTTTTAATCTAATCGGGAAAGATCTATTTTGTCCAACTAGTGAGGATATAAAATCCAAATTTGTTAAAAATGTAATTACAACAATATTAATAGAAATCAAATTATTACAAATGTTAATATTATTTCTGAGCTACACTATGAGAATTAAGTTTCCTCAAGAATGAAATAATTTTGGAAAAATAACGGGTGTTTATTAGAATTATATAATTCTAAGTGTAACATAATCTGAAATACAATATATAAGTAATACAATAATAAAATGTCACTATACAATACCGATAAAAGCTAAAATCAGTATAAATATATATATTATTTCTAACCTACACTACGCGAATTAACTCGCATCTACAAGTAATGTTCTTATTGCAAGCCCTCTTGTTAGATCACTATTATTATTTTCATTTTCCACTGATATAGGTTGATCTTGTTGATGTATAAGGTCGCACTCATCTGCTTCCTGTACGCAAAATTGAATAGCTACGTTATGTAAATCTCAACATGCTATAATTGTTTTGGTGCACTTTTCAGGTTTACAGTGAAGAGTGCGGTGCTTATTTAACGCCACAAGGGCCGGACTTCATACTATTCCTTCAGAGACCGCAGCGGTTAATTTGACGGTAGAGATGCAGTTATAAAAAAAAAATTATGTTACCAATTTATTTTTTTTATCAGGAATAAACTGATGGCATTGGCCTTTCTAGTGTTAAACACCTCCGTCTATTCTTTATTCTTCCAAAAGTATTTTCGATAAGCTTACATGTGACACCCGCATTTATCGCCTCGAGATTACCGAGGGAGGCCTCTGGTTATAGATGCCTCCACCTCTACGGCTTCTGCGGCCGATTCTCCTTCGGCAGACAGCCGGAGCATTGTCAGCCCTCGCACGCTCTCTTTCCGCGTCCTCCTATTATGATAGGAGGACGCTTTCACAAAAGGCGAGAACCGCGTTCCATGCTTTCTCTTCGCCAAGCATGGAGTTTATTATCACAGTCGGTAGAGATAGCTCATTTCCCACTGCAGCAATTTTTAGTATTATGAAAGATTGGTGATAACATCACACATTTGAGTGATGATAATATAACGCGAGTGATGACAATATCACAATTATAACGCTTAAATCGACACTTCTCTGGAGTATGTTTTCCACCACACCGCCAGCAGTGCTGCGGTCGCCTGTCAACCACTCGATAATTATGGTAGTCGTCTCTTTCGCACCAATCTTATGTAGTTCCGGTAAAGATCTTGCGGCGGCGCCATCGGTTGCAACTGAACTGCGCCCGACGCCATGCCACTCGTGTTGATCGTCTCTGCGTGCCGCGCAGCAGCCTCCAGCGCCAGCGCCAAATCAACCGCCCGCTTGTAGTCCACATCCTTCTCCGCGAATAACCGACTACGCATATCGTTACTCGTTAAACCAGACACCAACTGATCCCTCAAATTTTGTTCTAGTTTATCTCCAAAATTACATGTGCTGGCTAAATGTTTTAAGTGGTGTAAGTACGTGCTCAAATCTTCGTTTCTCATTTGACGGCATAACCGAAAACTGTGTTTTTCGGCGATGAGATCGTCTAGGTTCTAAATTTTCTTGTAGAATGTTAACCAATTCAGCAAATGTTTTGTTGTCTCGGTTAAAGATCGTATGTTTGCGTGCCGACCACTTTAATTAACGTCGCTGTATGTAACAATTCTTTGATTTCGTTGGGGGCCGCAAAATATTTATAACAATAAAATACAGGTATAACAGATATCATTACTCTTTCGATTGCACATGTCTCTGAAGACTGCTCGACTATCACCAACTTCAAATACTAAATGATCCACCAAATCATCTATAATTTTATCAATTCTCGACATTTTTTGCTCTTCTGGTCAATGCACTTTTGCCAATCACTCATTGTAATTTTTTATAAACCATTGGTTAATAAAGTTTAAATTTCAATTAATTCTTCTTCTTCCTCGTGGCAACCCTGCCACTGCCACTGCGCTCACTTACTAATTTTCCTCCACTTTGCCCGGTTTTCCGTATCATTTTCTTTGAGGTTATTTTCTTTTACAGTTCACCACGTCCAACCAACTTATAAAAAAATAACTTTTTTGCAACATATTCTATGACTTGGGCCCATATTACTTCTATAGGATTTAACTCACAGTGATAAAGTGTGAGCCTCACCACTGATTTGTTTTTCATGGGCCATTTCATCTACAATATATGTTTAATAATATTCCTTTTTTATTTTTAAAAGAAATTGGTATTTAGACACAGTCTCGTTGAAAATAAATATCGTACTTTACGCTTTTCACAAAAATGGTTAAGGCCATTGCAAATATACTAAATAACTTATATATCTAACTAACCTTCATTAAGCCATGTCTCATCCACATAATAAATTATTCTTCCCTCATTCCTTACCTTTGAAATCGTAGTTAAGTATTGAATTTTCCACTATATAATATCTTCCCCGTCACTTATTGCACTTTTATTAGAACGTATAGTGTATTTAAATTGCAATTTCAGCAATGACTTATAAGAAAATTGTCCTTTTAAAATTAGGTAATATGTTATCAGCATCTACTGCGTCTAGAACCCTATCGATGATAGGCAATTCGTTCTTAAAATAAAATATTGTACTTTTCACGTATTGCACCCATATCAAGTCATCCAAACTTTCAACTATAGAGTATCTTGGTATGTGGTTACACTTTCTTGTATTACCCATATTGTTCAACAGTTTTATTATTGCAGGTGATTTTTCTAATTCTGTTTGATATGAATTATCGTTGCCATTAATATCATGATTAAAGTAAGCGGTATACAAGGGTTCATAAGTTACAGCGACCTTAAGTATCCAAGGTTCGTAGGTGATTTTCGTATCATTCGAAGATAATTTTAAAAGTTTCAGGACAGTCAGTGTTAAGCCGCAGTGACTTGTACTTTTTTTGTGGTTTGCAAGTGTTAACAAATACGCATTTTGTTGAGCTATTCTTCAACTTTAGATGGCTTAATCTGCACGCGTTTTCCGACGCCAAGACCTTGACAGAGGAGAGCCTCTTAACAACAAATATTTGTCCCTGAAAGTTTCCTCTTCGTTCACGAAGACTAGTTAGTGCTTCTGTTATTGCATTCTGGATTTGCATTGGTTCAGATTTTGTTTTGTATTTGTACTTAGCAATATTCACTGCTACACCTACTTAATTAACCTATAATCTCATTTTATAATTATTAATCATTATTGCGGCTGTATCACGATTCACTTCGTAAAATCTATCACCATTTCTTGTAGCTTGCTGGTCATAAAGTATTTTTGTAGCATCTCATACAGATCTCGCTAATGGACATACAACATGATGTAATTTGTCATCTGTCGGGATTTGACTAGTAACCACGCCATCAATTTGACTCCTGTGTGAATTCAAATGCGAACTCCCTCTACGTTAAATTCAATCCAACACTAAAAATCTTGTAGGTTAGCGTCTGAGATAGGGTCGGTGGATTGAGTTTTCAAAACTCTTAGAAAAGTATTCAAACGGAACGTTCAGAACTGAAATCTTTCACATGGACTTTAGGTTTCTCATCTGCCACTAGTAATGCATTTAGCATGTCGGGCCATTTCAGATCATAGCATTACAGACTAACTTATCAGTATGGTGGTTCGAGGTTGCGCACCATTGCCATTAGTTTGCAGTATGTTTAGTGCGAGTACGATTAATCACCACGAAAGATCCTCATACTAAATGTGTGGTTTGGAAAAAATCAATACGATTGAACCCATCGCTCCGCAATCTTCCACAAATTGACACCTTTTGTCTAGCTCTTCAAAGCTCTGTCACTTAAAGCGCATAAAACATATATTCAGTAGTTTGAAACCGTTGGTTACTTCCGATTGGTGGATCTGTACGTGTAATAAATAAGTGCTTCAAAATAATCTAAAGTTGTGATTTTTAAAGGCCTGTCTTCGTTCAGTCTATTTCTTCAATCCGGATATATTTAACCCAAACCAGCCTTTCAGCTCTCCGCTCTACAAGAGTGCTTATTGGTGGTGCGGTTTTGTATTTTACGAACGTCTTCAGTTCGGGCCACGTGTTAAACGTTGTTAGACTACAAACAACCTTTGCCTTACCTTCCAGTTGAGAGATGATACATTTACATATTACATTTTGTTGATCTGGGTTGGTAAGAGACATTGCATTGTCAAAATCTGTTAAAAATGCGGGAATCCTTTTATGAATTTAGTAAGGATGCAAAGAGTAATCTTTTCTGTCACGGTTGTTACTTTAAGACTTAGGGTTTTCAGGTAATTACCGTGGAAGGAAATGTATATTCTAATACTTTAATTTGATAATTTACGTTATCTGTTAATTCACTGAATGTTGGTATATTCTTTTGATCAGGTTTTTTTTTTATATAATTTCCTGTTGAGTATGTCGAGACCCCTCAATGCTAAATGACAGAATAAAAAATCCTTAAGATTATCGATATTAAAAGGTTGAATAGCCTTCAGTGAATAAACGTTTCAATAAATGAAGTAAGATTATTACTTATTGTTTTTGTAAATGTGGAAAATTTAACATTTTTTCAATATATCTCCCAGTAAGTAACCTGTTATCTTGATATCTATTTTTTTGACTATATTAAAGGTTGTTCCTATAACACAAGACAATAAATAATGAAATTTATCGATTTCTGCATGGTCTTTGCTATGAACGAGTAAATAAAATGTATCATTTAGGGCGCGTTCCGGGAGACGCTCACAACACTCACAACGCCCTTTTCGCCGTTCCACTAGACAACCGCGAGCGTTGCGGTCGTGGCGAAAACGTCATTGATGACGTCATAACATACGCTCACGCGAAGCTCACGACGCCCCATGTCTGGACGTGGTTCGACGTGAGTGTTGTCAAAATTGGCGGGATTCTCAATAAAGATGGCGACCGTGAAAATGTCATTACTTGATACGGTATAGGATATTTATATTAAATAACATATTGTATTGAAATACGTAAATGAAATATGAAATGAAATACGTTAATAAAGTTTTGATAATTTTACTTCTTTTGAAAAATGTTGTGAATTCTAAAATTCAATTTAAAAATTAACCTCTCAAAGTTTTTGTTTTATTTTTTCTTGATCGCCATTTTTATTATTTATCTGAAAGCTCAAAACGCCCACAAATGCGTTCCACTAGCTCTTACGATCGCAACGCTCGCGAGCTAGTGGAACGGGAAAACTGGCGGTCGTGAGCGTGAGCGTTGTGAGCTACTACCGGAACGCAGTCAAAATGTCGCCTAGCTGTCAATATGACCATCAAAATCAAATAATGTGATTGTAGGAAATGAAGGCCTTTTTTTATTTACGTGGGGAAATTCGTTATCGATACGTCACCCTCCCGGGGGAGAGGCTGGGTTATGTTCGACTCACATGGACTAAAACCCCACTGTGTACCATCCGCCGCATTGTAGGGACAGCTAGGGATCGAACCTGCTGTCTGACCTGAAAAACGGCCTCTGCGGCAGTCTGACGAATGAACGCCAGGCTTCGCGCTACTTTAGAGAGATTACTGGGTACATAACCAGTGGCCTCCCCTCGTCAGCCTCACCCGTGCAATGAGGAGATGGCTCCCCCACCTTATCCTCTCAGGTTCGGCTACAGGAAGTGAAGGCCTGACTACCTCACTGCGTTCAGCAATGTAACGTAAGTCGGCTTGTTTAAATTGCTGAGCAGTTAAGTTACAACTATGATACAGCTCGTTAAATGCAACAATACTCTAATTCCAATGTGGATAATTTGATATTAGGTTTAAGCTGCAATGTTGTTTCATACAATTCCATTATTTTATTCTCAAATTTTGTTCGAACACCGTCTAACTCGATAAACAATGCGAGAAAATTTTGTTGCTTAAATCATCTTTTTTAATTTTTTTTAACTGTTCTCGAAATGTCATCAAGTCGTGCAGCGTTATTCAAAAGAGAATCTTTTTAAAATTTAATGTCTTTCGTTTCAATTCCAACATAGCGATGTCCGTCGACCATTGGTATTTGTTTCTCAAATACCCACAAAAAATATGTATTGGAAAAGATGATGTTAATTAATAACTACTGTTTTATAGTGTTAAGTATACGTAAATAACACTTTAAATAGGTTATCTGATATGAAGTTTATTGTTTATATTGTATTAGAGCTAAAAATGTATTAATTTAGTTTTCAAATTTTGTAAGGTGTAACCAATTACAAAATGTGTAAGGAAATTACCAATTACATGCAACAGCCAACATCGTTATAGTGTCTTTTACGGCAGATGCGACTGTATCGAAGTATGTTGAACCTTTTTTGCTAGTACTTTTCCGGGTTTATTCTTTAATGGAATTCCGTATTTATCCATATTGTAAATCCGTTTTGGTTTATTTAACAGATCATTTTCGCTCAGAACTTTCATTAATAGTTCATAGAAGTCGTTTATTTCTTCTCTACTAATACCTTTAGCTAGCCACCGATAACCCTTCACCTTGTCTGATAGACAAATGCGGATTTCGTTCAATAAAACTTTCGAACCCTTTACCTCCAGCCATTTCGTTTTTGTGGTCGAAGTTATTTGTCTACTTACCAAGTTTAGTTTTTTCATTGTTTTCTTTTTCTTCGAAATTTGGAAATAAAATTTTACATACGTCCTTCCAAGCATCTTGTTTGATGAATTTGTTTTTATAATTTTCATTACTAGTGTCCCAAAAAACAGGGCGCTCCTCAATGAGTGATATTAAAAAATCAACGTCGTACTGTCATTTTTTTACATTAAAGTACACGTCTTGCCCACGCGCAATCCCAGAACAAACTAAAATGGCGTCAACAAGCGTGATGAAACATCGCAGAAATGCGCGATGCGAATCAATTCGAAAGTTCTTGCGACGCGTCGTGCGAGCTTGCAGATTTTTGCGATGCGACGTCGCATCGCAGTTTTGTATTCAAGCCCTAACCCCAGATGCTCCGGCTCGTACCAAATTTTTAAAACCCCACTTTTGGGGTTTCCGTGGATTGTATTGTCTTTTTTTCCAGCCTTAGTAACCTTGTAAGGAATAACCATCTCATCGATACTGAATCGATTTTCTTCCTCTATTTTGAGGCAATTCTGTCTGATTTGCTCAACAAATGGCCTTATTTAAACAAAGAACACAATATACAATGACTAATGTTGTGATAAGCATTACGATTGTTATAACCATTAGACTCTTATTATAAACATTATGCGTAACTGTTTTCCTGCGGCTGCTGGGAGGTCGCCCGAGTGCTGACATGGCTCGGCATGGGTATAGCCACCACACCGGATGTATTAATAGTGTTAGTTTCCTTACGCACCCATTTCCTCACTCGATGACGACATTGTCGCCACAGTACCCATACAATCCCGATTGTAATAATTGTAGCAATTACGGAAAGACCAACCGTATATTTCGTTGTATGTGCCTCTATGGCATTATTTTGTGCTATGATCACCTCTTCTTTACTGTATGATTTACCCATGGTATGGTGTCGACTGTACGCGTACGCTAATATACGATGAGTAGAAAAGAAAAATGGTAAATAAATTTAAAAGTAAAGTATGTCAACTATAACTTATTGCAACATCAGTAGGTTAGCGAAATAAACATTATTGTATTAATATTAAGTACTAATTACCTCAATACGCGGAATGCTTTCTTTGCGATTTCGCATCATTTCAACTAGGTTACCTAAACATACAGTAGTGCACGGGTTTGCTTGTTACTTTTATAATTAAACAAAAACACAAAAAAACAAAAGAATATTCTTAGAGTACACGAAAAATTAATTTATCCTTTTTTAACATCAAACCAATATTTTAAAATAAAATAAACAAATATAATTTTAAATTCACATTTACATACATTTTAAATCTTACTGTGGGTTTTAATATTCGACCCTTACTACTCTTTTTCACCATTGGTTTTCCACTATTTTCACTATTAGGTGATGAATGACTATGATCTAAATTCTTAACTAAATTATTACCATTATTACAATTCATATTTATGTTCTCGTTCAGTAAATACGCTGGTTTTAATCGATCGATAGAAATATTACATTGTCTATTGGGTAACTGAACTAAAAATACTTTTGGTGTTCTCTTAATGACACGATAAGGTCCATCATACGTGGGAGTGAATGGTTTCCATATCGCATCGTTGCGAACAAATACAAATTCACAATCTCTGAGATCGTTATGTATGAACAATGTCCGTGAGTCCCGCAGGTTTCGCGATATCGGTTTCATATTACTAATACTCTGTTTTATATTCTGCAAAAGCGTATGATCGTCACACTCACGTTTAGAGGTGATGTTGTAGAAATCACTAGGTAAACGCATTCCGTACATCCTCTCCATGGTTCCTTTTATGTCCTCCTTTGTCGAGGTCTCCATTTCAGCTGCTTCCTCAAGTAGTTGTGTACCGCGTTGCAGGCTTTGCCTTGCACTGGTTCTTATTCCTATTGGGCCCCCTAGAGGCTCTAACGATTTCAGGAAGGATTATTTTCTTGTGTCTGTTTTCTTTTGATCTTCTTTGGACCCCCGCGCTTTACCCGCGGCATTGTTTTTATATTTCCTCATTTTTCAATGTTTGTCAGTTGTTAGCCTTATAAAATAAATAAAATTGTATATAATATAAAATATTTATATGTGCTGTCCACACTATTTATTTCAAAAATTATAAAATTTCTCGACGGTTTTTCGGAATTTAAACGCTGGATTCACCTTCGGGACGTCGAGGACGACCCCCTAGGGTGAATTTGGTCGGAAAAACTCTAATAGTTTTCCCGAAAATCGAAAAATTAAAAATTTGTATGAATTATGAATTTGTAGATCCCGGAAGCGTCCCTCGATGGTGCCGACTGTTGCGGACGGTGAGGGGTGGTGCTCCCGATCGGACGCAAGCGGAAAAACTGGGAAAATGTTGATGGATTTTCTAATATTTTGATATTTCTAATTTTTTAAACTTTGTGACTTTAGGTCTCAGGAGTGTCCCTCAGCTGTTCCGGCGGATACGGCGAGTGAGGGGTGGTGCTCCCGATCGAATGCCTTCGGAAAATTCCCGAAAAATTTGGTAAGTTTTCCTAAAATTTTGAACTTTTGTAATTTAATTAATTTTCCACGTTTCAGGTCCCAGGAGCGTCCCACAGGTGTTCCGGCGGATGCGGCTGGTGCAAGGTGGTGCTCCCTAACGGGTATACTGAAGCGTGAAAATAAATTCCTGAATCTACTAATGAATTGAAAAGATTTTTGATAATTTTGAAAATTTTTGTTGTTTTTCACGTTTTCCAAAAAGGAGGTCAAAAATTTTCAGTATATTTATGTAGGATCTGATAGATCTCGTTGAGACACTTACAACGGTATGCGGCAACCGTATGTTCGTCCAAAGTTATAATTGTAATTTCGAAATTTGGCAGCGATCCAATAGGTTGTCTTGAAAATTGCTTGGTAGTTCTTTTAATTCCAAAACAGCTTTTTAGGAATCCTTCATACAAATCAGGATGAGTTTTGTCAACTCTCAGTAGATTATCATAATATTTGACGCTCCACTTAGCATAGTTTTGTTGATTCAATATAAAAAAAAATGCTTGTAATTTTAGGTAACACTGATTTTAAAAGTTGAAAATTTCCAGCACGAATACTTCGAGATAAGTCCAAGTAATGATGTATAAGATTTATATAAATTAGATAAAATTGTGACGTTTTACCATGTTCCCCGTTAAGGGTTTGTTGTTTGTAAATACCGTAGTTATTCATCAGCTCTTTAAGGCCATCATTTTCAATTTCAAACAAAGAAATTTTACAATTTTGGAGTCTTTTAACTTCATCTATTATATCCTCAGTTAAAGTAATGTTATCATTTTGTAAAGATGACTTAAAATGTAATATTTCTAGTCCTAATGCTACTAAAGGATGCAATCTTTTGCAGCGATTAAAGTGTTTTCCATCTAAAAACCCATTAACTGAACCGTTTGCCAGCAAACTACTCTCAACCATTACAGTAGTCAACGCACAATCACTAATTACTTTACCGATAGCTTTGAAGTAAGCTATCATTATATGAAATGATCCTAAATGAATGAATAAATGATCAAATGTTGGTTTTTCTGTAGCTTGTATTTGTAACGCTACTTTAGCTATAGCTAGATCGTAGGTTACCTGTATGTAGGGTTGCTGTAAATCTTCAGCTATTTTTTGGCTTTGTTTCATAGTTTCTAATACAATTGATGTACTGGTTGGAGATGCATTTGTCAGCGTCAAGTAAGATATATGTTGTTTTGGACTATCCTGATCATCAATCCGACTATTGAAACCAACCCACATAGGTACGTCAGGTAATTCTAAAGCGTGACTAATCATCCATATGTTGTCAATTTCCGTGTTTATTTGAGATTCTATACATTCTATATCATCGAATGATAATTGTAACTCACTAGTCATTTTGGGTTTCTTAGGGTATGACATTTCATCTATATTTATTTCATCAAATGTTCTTCTTCTTTTTTTATTCGGCGAAGTATTTTCACTTGAAACTTCGGACATCTCAGGCTCGTCAGTTGTATCTGTATTTTGGTATGTTATTCCGACTGTGTAAAGTATCCTTACAACTAGAAGTTTAAACAAAACGATCAAAACTATCGTATGCCACACCAGTAAAAAGCTCTGGTTTTTTTTTTATTTTTTCTGGACATAAGCTAGACTTATTCATTGATGTAAATGTAGTTTCAGTTTCTAATTCTTCAACGCCTTGATAACTAATGCAGTGTCCATATCTATTTATAATGTCAATTATTTTTCTGCTGCTTGTTAAGCATTTTAGAGTCATACCTAACATGATACGCTTCGACGTTTTAACTCGACCAACATGAACTCCGAAAATAACATCTTGGCAATAAGAACAAACTAGACGAGAACATTTTTGGCCAGTCTTTCGTTTTTGGTTACATCTACCAAAAAGGGTAGAATAAAAGTCTGATAATTCTTCTGGTATTGAAACTTCTCCGGATATTAAATGCTGTAATGTTATATTTTTTGTTGATATTTTTTTTTTCTATTTGGAGTATTATTTTTCTCAAAATCAATGCAGATTTTTGTAAAATGTTTTCTTGTTGTAAATTACACGGGTCAACATGAAATTTGACTTTGATTGCAAAGCATTAAATTTCGGTAGTTTAGGGCGTAATAAGACGGAAAAAAAATATATGGCATGAAAAACTTTGCTTTTGTGCTTAGAAGACTGATTAAACGAAATTTTTAAAAATCTCGGATTTTAATTTTTGATTGAAAATAAAACTATTGAAATAAAAATGTTTATTATTTTTATTAAGTTTTACTATCAAATTAGCTTACAGAAAAGTGGAAAATAACTTAAAAGTGCATACTTTTTTTTATGTTCATAGCTACTTTCTCTCAATAAACCCCAAATATAGTCGCCCATCATGTTTTCATTGTATTGGCCTTGATAGCGTTGTTCAAAATTCATGATGTCCTGATGGAAACGTTCTCCTTGCTCTTCGGAATAGGCTCCCATATTGTTTTTAAAGTTTTCCAAATGAGCATGCAGCATATGTACTTTTAATGACATCCTGCAGCCCATGGCCTTAAAATTTGTAAGCATATCCTCAACCAACTTTTCGTAGTTTTCAGCTTTATTATTTCCTAAAAATCCAGAAACTACTGCTTTAAAACTGTTCCAACTTGCTTTTTTTGAGTACGATTCAGCAACGCTGGAAATTTTTCATCGGCGAAAATCTGTCTTATTTGCGGACCAACAAAAACCCCAGCTTTAACCTTTGCTTCCGATAACTTCGGAAAAAAAAATTTTTAAGTATCCAAAAGCTTCTGAAGTTTCATCCAGTTTTTTAACAAATTGTTTCATCAACCCTAACTTAATGTGCAAAGGCGGCATTAATACTCTTTCCGCTTCAACAATCGGCTCAAATTTGACGTTCTGTTTTCCGACACACAATTCTGTTCTTACAGGCCATGACCGTTGAATATAGTGTTTAGAATCCGCTCTGCTATCCCACAAGCACAAATAACACGGATACTTTGTATATCTACCCTGTAGCCCCATTAAAAATCCCACCATTTTAAAATCTCCAATCAGCTCCCAGTTATACTCACGATACTTTACAGATTCAAGCAAAATTTTGACACTTTCATAATTTTCTTTAAGATGTACTGAGTGAGCAATTGGAAGAGACGGAAATTTGTTTCCGTTATGCAATAGAACTGCTTTTAAACTGTTTGTAGAGCAGTTAATGAATAAACGCCATTCGCTAGGGACACAGGGTATGCCAATTGCTTCAAACATACCTTTAATGTCATTACAAAAACAAAGTCCATCTTCCTTCGTGAAAAACGTTGCAAACATTTCATGCCTAGTCCGCTGATCCGTGATCTTAACATCATCAAGCAAATTCCACTGTTTTAACCGAGAGCCTAGAAGCTCTGCTTTATTTTTTGGCAAATTTAAATCTCTAATTAGATCGTTAAAATCTTCTGAAGTAATGAGATAGTGTTTTGGTTGTTAAGGTGTAGGCAAAAACTCCTTATCGGAATTATAACTTTTATAAGAACTAAAAGATGAGCTACTTTTCTGCGATAATTTTTTTGGTGGGTCAGGTACTGGTCGTGTCAGGTCGTGAGCAATTGGAGCAGAAGAAGATTCGAGGTCAGGATATTCAATAGGTTTTGCATTTTTACCTCTACGTCTTTTACTCGGATTCACCATACAAAAGTAGCAGTCAGTATTATGGTCTTTTGGTTTTCGCCAAATCCTTGGTATTGCAAATTTCATAGACCTTTTCTCACCTCGATACCAACCTAAAAATATAAAAATAAAAATTAATATTTCTATTATTTTGGATTCATCGCTTAATTAAATAAAAATTGCTTACCTTCCAAACACCTTTTACAATAACTACAAGCAACATGTGGAGCCCATGGCTTATCTTGATTCCGTACAGGACAGTCAAAATATGCTTCATAGGCTTCACAGAGAACGTGAGATGTCTTTAATTCATATTTCACGTCTCAAACTTTAATAAATTGACCACATATAAAACAAAATGCATCAGCATCGTATTTGCACTTTCGTGACGACATTTTAAGTTATTCTGGGCTTGTAAATAACACCTGATGGTTGTTTATCACTCGGGTGCCATCTAGCGGCACAGTGTAAACGTTAATACCCAACTATCACCGCGCGGTCTTTTTAAAAATATTAAAATCAATTAAAATTTATGAAAAAATTGAAAAATGAGTATTATTATTATAACTATCACAAAAGCAAACTTTATACCGAAAAAAGGTATTTTCTTTTCGTTTTTGTGCATAACTAACTGGAAAATAATAGTATAAACTTTAGGACAAAAAACAAAATTTTTTTTGTAGAGTCGTGTTATCCAGTACTGAATCATCGATGGCTTCTAGATATTTTGGAGCTAGTATTTTTTATTACGAACAGTAAAGAATTTTATATCCTTAGAGAATACTTTTAACATTTTATCTTCAAGGTGGTGTCCTGTGAAAGTAGCTGTCATTTGAATAGAATTTTCTTCAAAATTTTTTTCTAATAAATCGATATATGATTCATGTAAATACACTAATAAAAAACACCGCCCTTTTTTAATCACGTCTTCTTTAATGATTGTACTAATTTCATTAAAAACTGTTTGATAATACTCTCGGTGATAATGCCACTCCGTTTTGCTAGGTGTTGCTTTTAATGAAGATAACTTATTATTAAAATCAACTCGACATTCAGTATGATAATAGATTTTTGACCCAGAAAAATTATCCAATTTATTAGAAAAATCTGTAAACTCTTTATGACTTTCAATATTACGTTTGATACTATCTTTAAATTGCTGAATATCAGCTGCATGAAGCGGAAGCATTCTCGATCGCACTTTTTTTTCTTTTTATTACAAAATATACAAACAACTTCGTTATCATTTTTACCAGCAATTTGATCAGTCGAAATATTAACATCTTGAGTTACAAAATTATTATCACTAACTTCTGGTTCAAAAACGTCAGAAATATCTTGAAGAGTTGCAGATTGTAGACCTATTTGTACGATTATCAAGTAAAACTAAGTTTTAGATTGACTTGCAGTTTTTATTACAATGGAAAAGAAACTTCACACAACCAGTATTTTACAACGAGAACCATGGACTACAGATTATCATAGATACATATATACCTTTTTTTTTAAAGCAAGTATTGCCATGTATTATATTGGCTTATAATACTAACACTATTGATTCATAAATTGGAGCTGGCTGAGATGTCATGTGAGATTCTGTGGGTACAGACTGTAAATGAGATTCATTTTCAGATGTCGAAGGTTGCGTTTCTGTGGACGGGGATAGTAAAATTAATTGAGATGAAGATTCTGTTGACGGAGACTGTGGATCAGGTAGTTCGGAACTCAAATCTCGTATCGACGACAAGGTTGAAGTTGAGTTGCTTGTAATTACACAACTCCCTTGTTTTTTTCTTTTTAGTTTTTCAGCACTTAATGGTTGAGAGGTGAAATATTTTTTCATAAGACCTGTAAAGACCTTGTCTGTGATAACCACTCTCGGTGTATTCACTAAGTAAAATAATGTCTCTGTATTTTAGGTTATGTATTTTTCGTAATTTAAGAATAGTCTGGCATTTTTTTAAAGTTTCCTCAGAAAATATTATTATATGTTCATCACTTTTCTTACAAACAAAGCAAACTATTTTTTCGTCACTCATGATAGCACTTTATTACAACTGATCATATTTATTTTATAAACTGTACAGAAAAATAATACATTTATTATGAGCATAACCGTTCAACAGATAGCTACAATAAACAACAGCTGATGCGCAGTGAAGGGCCGCAATAGACCAAGCGCTCTGTCTCACTGGCACTAGTTACTTGTATACGCTCCTTGCTCTCCAAACTACTGCTCACTTTGAATGCGTCTGGCAAGATGATAGAACCGTTTAAACTGTCCGGCTATTATGTGAACATAGATTAATAGGCCCCCAAAAAATGATATATAAAATTTAGGTTTTATAATATAACGTAGTAGAATTATAAATTATAATAATTCAAGGGTGTCCGGCAGAGGGTTGCAATCATACTAACTGTCTGGCAATGAGCAACGCGAGTTTTGATATTATTATGAATCAAATATAAAAAAAATCAATTTTATTTTATGATACATTTGAGATGGAATTTTATACACCTTTGTTACCTGGTACCTGCCAAAGCCACCGTTGCCTCAGCTTCATGGGTGGGGATCATTCTTACCTGTACTAGAGACATACATAGAAAAATTTTCAGCTTTTATTAAAATCCGAATGTCTGGCACTCACGGGCTCTTGCTCTATAAGTTCCGCACAACTGGCGAACGACGTCTAAAATGTGCTCCTCGGACTGAACAGCTACTTGACTTCCACTTCCTGCCGCTACTGGAGCAATGGGGCGATTTTCCAACACTCGCTGAAATGCTACTGTTAAGAGACGTGAGTCAGCTGGATGTCGAGCTGTTGGGAATCTATCTAAGTAAATTCGCAATGCACGCGAAGCATTCCCGCGAGCTTCTTCAAGGCACACTTACATGTTACTGTATTCACGAGCACTATAAACGTAAGCGTTAGGCATTATTAAAATATAAAAATAACAAAAACAACACAGACTTAACAAGAGACAAAATGTAACAAAAATTTAATTAACAACACGATTAAACATATATCTGTCGCTCATGCGCATATGGTAGGTATATATACTCTAAATGAAACTGTCTCAAAAACTAAAAATGCTAAACATAATAATCGATCCCGTCAAAACAAACCGCTCTTTTGTGGTAGGCTGCGGCCGCCGTGACGGCACTTTGATCATTTCCACAGATCAATAAAGCGTTAGACGTTCCCGACTTTTAGTTCATAAGCTTTGTTATCCTTACTGACTAGTCTTTTTATGGAATTTATAAGTTATAACTCTAATTATTTTATACAACTATACAATTGTGGCATAACAAATCAATTGTACCCTGACGTAACAAGAAGCTCGTTACTACAAAATGATATTAGAATATTAAATTAACCTAATTAAATACTCACGTACCCAATTATAAAAAACTATTTAATCTTTATTTTTGATTTTGTACAAGAAATTAAAAATGAAATGGTACAGAATAATTTGATAGTTAAAATTAATTGCAATTATGTTGGACAGTTAATCTATCAGGAAGAATTTAAAATTGTATTCTTATACATTATGTTAACAGATTTTTCGTTTTTAGTTCGTCCGATAACATAATTTGAAAACGGCTAGGTAAATCATAATAACTATCTAAAATTATTTGCAAATTTTTATTATGAACGCTGCCTCTAATTCTTAAACGGCGCCTGCATGAATTCTTAAAAAATAAGTTTGGAGCAGAAAGGATTAAAAAAATTTGCTATTTTTCGGACGGAGCTGCTTCTCAGTACAAAACTAAGTATAACTTTGCAAATTTAATTAACCACAAAAAAGATTTTAATGTTGACGCAGAATGGAACTTTTATGCTACATCTCACGGGAAAGGAGCATGTGATGGTTTGACAGGAAGTGTGAAAAGACAAGCTTATCGTGCAAGTCTTCAGATGGATAATGATAAGCACATAACTAATGGGATTTCATTGTTTGAATGGGCTGAAAAATCATTTTAAAAAGTCAATTTTGGTTTATGTTCTCAACAAGACCATGACTTTCATGAACAACATATAAATCCCGGCATGTGCAATCTGTTATAATTAAAAATACACGACAGTATCATTATTATAAAGCTTTAGTTAATACATCACTTCAGTGTAATTTCTTTTCCAAAGATATTAAAATTGTTTATAATTAAATTACATCTTTATAATATATTATCTTTATAGATTTATAGTTAAATTATATCTTACTTAATTTCTTCGTTTATGTAATAATAAAAAAAAATATTTTATTAGTTAATTTTATGTCGGGGATACCGAGGAGGATTGTAATAATTTTTACATTACCTAGCAGCCAAATACAGTTATATTCGAATTTTTTTTTCGAAATGACTACGCTATTGACTCAGCAAGGTCTTAACAGCTTCACCGGACTACTAAGGCGAGCGCTTAAGGCGCTCAGCCGATTTTGTTTTGGCAACCAGCTCAAGGGTGCACGACACACCTCGGCTTGGCTGTTCCCTGTTGCATGCAAAATCGTGACCTATCTTAGCTAACCTAGCTAACTATTCATATATGTATGAGTTGTTGAAACGTATATGTGTACCAACAATACACACCTCAACAACTCCTCCATACATTTATTATCGGAAAATTGAGAGTTTTTCAGTTCGATAAGGGGAAAAAAGTAAACTCTTCCACTTTCATGTGTAAGCGTGTAAGCGTGTAGGCATGCACGTGTGTGGGGGTGATCGTGTAGTGTTGTAGCAGTGATGTATATTTGTGTGTTATATTCGAATGGATTTTATACCTCACGAAGACCAATGTTATACACTTTGTAAATTAACTATAAATATGATTAAGACAACCAAGGCATATGAGAAAAACGATGAAAACTGAAGTAACACTCCGCGTAACAACTCTCCTAGTGCCGAGGTAAGTTGTAACAGACGTTGAGGTAAGTTGTAACAACTATATATTTAAATTAAATTCATTATAAATATTGTTATTGGCTAATAAAAACAGTTTTATAAATCTTTATTATTTATTACGTCATGTCACATAAAAATAGTAAGTAACGATAGAATATGAGGTAGTCGAAGAAACAATTATAACACATATACTGTACTTCACCTCCAGTACAAGCTTCATGAGACCATTTCTTACACTCAATACATTGAATCCAGGTTTCATTCGACTTACTGTTGGAATAAGGCTCAAGACAACATAAGCAATATCAGTTATCTTCTGCCTGGTGGTCTTCGTCATCAGTTTCACTACTCTTCTTATTCTTTTTGGTTTCTTTCCTTTTGCATTTTTATACGTCTTCTTTTTCTCACTAAATACTCGTTTCTTAACTGGCTTTACTCTTCTACTAGCTTCTATAGCAGCACATCGACGTTCCATATATCCTTTGCTTGAAGCTTGCTCAAGACTCCTCTGTAATCGTCGAAAAATATACCAACATTGGCTCCGTAAAACTGCGCAACTTTACCAATCAAATCCAACTTTGCCTGAAACAGAAATTGTCTAATAACTCATTTAAAAATCGACTAATTAACGAAAGTCTAGTAATATTTTTGAAATATAATCTGGCAACCCCAAAAAGTATCTGAAGTAGTTGAACTGCATGTAATGTAACGACAGTTATCGGTCAAAGTGCTCAAGAGAAAGACACGGATATTACTTCGTTCAAAACTCTTTCTGTAAGTTAAAAGATACTGTAATTTTCTTAATTATTTTTCTACTATTTTTGTCACTACACGATTGGTTGTTAATTCACTAGGTCAAATGACTATTTCAAAGGTTATTTTTACAAAAAAATGAATTTAGACAAAGTTAGCAACCGATTTCTTGCGCAACATTGCCTGCGTTAAGGATGTCACTTTTTACAGAAATTTTCAAAATTAAGAAAGTAGCACATATATCTTTAGTTTATTGTTTATTAAATATTATCGCATGTTTATTTGTGCTCTTCATTGCACGTAATTCATACGGGTTTTCTCTCAACACACGTATGTTGTAATAAGTATTGGTACTTACGTATATAATACACCGCGCTCGCCGACCGCTATCGCGGTCTGCTCTCTCTGTCTTTTTTCACAAATTTAACCCAACCGAGACGAAACTGTTTTGTTTTAACTTAAAGATGATCAAGTTACTAATATACAAAATGCGTCTTTGTTTCGCAACTCTAAGCTAACTTAACCGATTTAATTTCCCAATTTTCCTGTCTTCATTCGGTTAGGTTCGGCTAGACATGTGAAACAAAGACATCACAAACTGGCCGTGTTAGCAGTCGGTGAGCGCACTGCTGTGCCATTTTGAGTTTATGTCACCTGATACATCTTTGAGAACTTTGTATATTACCAACTTGATGATTTTTAAGTTAAAACAAAACAGTTTCATCTCAGTACGGTTAGCTTAGTTTAGAGTTGCTAAAAAGATTACGCGAGACTGCCGTGGTAGCGGTCGGCGGACGCGTTTCGTTATATACGTAAGTACCTAAGTGTTATAGGGTATATATTTTTGAAATATTTTACAAACTATTCATGTTACTTTATAGGTTCTTAATCTATGTTGCTTCTTTTAGGTTTGCTATGGCACCCACAAAAACCAGACGTAAACCTGGTGCCAGGCATTACAAAGACTATGACGAAAGCTTACTCCAAATTGCTGTAGATCTAGTTAAAAATAAAAATATTAGCAGTTATGATGCTGAAAAGCAATTTGGTATACCACGCAGAACTTTTGCTGATAAAATAAAAAGAATACATACTAAGAGTGTAGGTTCTCCACACAGATTATCCAAAGAAGTTGAAGAAAAATATGGAACCAAAAGTTTTAATCGGGGATAATCTTTCTTCTCATCTGAACATAAATATAATTAAAAAATGCCAAGAAAATAACATACGTTTCATATTTTTGCCTCCTAACTCAACACACGTCACCCAACCACTAGATGTATCTTTTTTCAGACCTCTTAAAAGAGCATGGCGCAACATTTTACTAGAATGGAAAACGCGCCATCCGTCTGTCAATTCTTTACCTAAACAGATTTTCCCAGAATTACTGAAGGCATTGATAGATACCATTAACATTAACAAGACTACTATCATCCGTAGTGGATTTAAAGCAACTGGAATTTATCCATTAAATCCGAGTGTTGTACTTAAAAAACTACCAGATTTTAAAGAAAATATAGCACCACGAACTTCAATCGATGAAACGTTTCTTAATTACTTAAAAGAATCAACATCACCATTGAACAAAATAACAAAAAGATGCAACAAAAAAATTACTAACGTAAAACCTGATGATTTCAAAATTCAACATAAACTAAAGCCGATTCTAAATTACCTCGTAACCAAACTTTGTCTGAAATGATGATGATAAATGATTTGACCATAAATCAATTGTATCTTCATTATTTATTGGAATTTTTAGACACTATATATAGTTTCAAAATAGCTGCCTTTGGTGAACAATTATGGATAGGTAAAGTTGGATGTAGTTTGTAAGTTTTTGTTTTATTTGTCAAAAAGTGCAAAACCTAGGCAAACTTACACATTTCTACGGTTCTATTAAAGCTCGTAGCTCGAGCTATTCTTGTTGCTTGATGCAATCTTACAGATAAATTTGGATGAAGTTTCGTAAATAATTAAAACCAAACATCCCCTGCCATTTGCTTTTGTTTCCAAAATACAGGAAATTTCTTATTATGCTCTTGTGCTAACATATAAGCCAATTTTCTTGTTTCTTTTGTTGTTAACCTATTATTGGATGCCGCAATATCTTATATGTATACACAATATATTCTCCTCATCTTCCGAAAATACTGTCGGTCTGGGATATCCGACAGATGGAGCCTTATCTGTTAGATTAGCCTGGAAATCCTTTTTCTTTTTAACAAATAGATACAATTACACATAATTCAAATTATATGAAGACGCAGCAACTCGAAGACTCTGACCTCATAACGTCACCTATTCATAAGCTAGTTCGTACATTTGTAAACTACTCATTCCCCCTATTTGTTTTTCGTACATATTTATTCGGCATTCTGAAACAGTAAAATAACGACATTCATGCAAAAATACCTCATTTTAATTACAAAAGAGAATACGATTTTTTTCACCTAGGAGAGTTGAAACACATTGTTTCAACACTCGTCCATTAAAGTCGTGGTTTGGTTAGAATATGTTTCTTAACCTTAAAAACTTACAGAAATTCTAAAATCTAATATCGTGTTATAAAACTTCAGTAGCTAATATATTTTTGAAATAACAACACATCACCTCTAATTCAATACATAAAGAATAATAGGTTATTTAAATATTGATCAAAAACTTTTGATATTTTAGTCCGTGCAGGTTTCGTATACTCACAACCACTCCATGTAGAGCGTTGGCGGTGTCAAATGTATTTAAATCTTCCGCCTTCTTACTAATGTTAAGTTGCAACGTGCTCGTGTCTGTTGCTGTATCTTATTAAAATTATTAATTATAAATAAGCTCAAGTACATACTCATTTCATTTAACTCAAACAGGTTATGGGCCCAGATAGCTCTAACGTGTTGTTTTGCATAAGTTAACAGTATTACAATAAAGTGATTAACATAAAATAGAATAATTTAAAAAGTGCTCACGCGTGCATAACCTCAAAGTTACCGGTTCGCGAGTTCTTTCCGTATTTCAGCTATTTCAGATTTCTTTGCAAAATGAATAACATAACTATGTCAATTCCCAAACTGACGGGACGGGAAAACTGGTCTACGTGGAGTTTTGCTGTAAAAGCATACCTACAGCACGAAGACTTGCATAATTGCATATTGGCAGAACCAAACCCCAATGATCCGAAAGCATTGAAGGATGACGTTAAAGCTAAGTCCAAATTAAGTTGATCCATGATTAAATTAAGTTGATCCAATCCTGTATGGACACATCCAACAAGCAGAAAATGCCAAACAATTATGGGATAATCTTACCAAAGCATTTGAAGACAGTGGATTAACTAGAAAAGTTGGCTTATTAAAGGATTTAATTAATACTACATTAGAGACGAGCGAAAGTGTAGAATCTTATGTAAATAAAATAATGTCTTCCGCTCACAAATTGAGGAACATCAACTTCAGTGTTGATGATGAGTGGCTGGGAACTTTGATGTTGGCCGGTTTGCCGGATTCTTACAAGCCAATGATTATGGGCATAGAGAGCTCTGGAGTAAAGATTAGTGCTGACTTAATCAAAACAAAATTACTTCAAGAAGTAAAATCAGTTGATTCAGACACTACAGTACTTTATACAAAGCACAATAATGTAAAGGATCCTCAGGACAACCCAAAAAAGGGTCCAAGATGTTTTATTTGTAACAAATATGGACACATAAGCAAAAATTGTAAGTCAAAGAAAGCAAAACAAAACAAAAATAAAAACACAAGCTATGTAGCTGTGTTTTCTGATGCTACTAAGTACGATGATGGGTTCTACATAGATTCAGGTGCTTCAATGCATCTTACCATGAGACAAGACTGGCTTTATGATGAAGTACCCCCTCCGATCACAAGTATAAAGATAGCAAATAGTAAAATGCTTCCGGTGAAAAGTTGTGGCAAGATAGACTTGAATGTAATTGGTTCAAATAATGTTAAACAAACTATCCAGATTACAAATGTACTGTATGTACCTGAATTGACAACCAATTTATTGTCTGTAAGCCAAATTATGAAGAATGGATGCTCCATACAGTTCACAAAAAAGGGCTGTAAAATATTCAATAAGATGAATACAGAAGTAGCAGCGGCAAATCTCATCAATAACATGTACAGGCTGAATACGGACACTGTCACAGCATACAGTTGTAAAATGAATGAGACTGATTACTTACAGTGGCACAAGAGGATGGCACATTTGAATTTTAATGATTTAAATAAATTAAGTAATCGTACAGATGGAGTGAAATTGATTCAAAACAAAAACCAAATGGTTTGTGAGCTGTGTCAAAAAGGAAAACAATCCAGGTTGCCATTTCCTTCTGAAGGTTCCAGAGCACTGAATTCTCTGGAGTTGATACATTCTGATGTCTGTGGACCCATGGAGGTAAAATCACTTGGAGGAGCCAGGTATTTTCTCACATTTATTGATGATTATACAAGGAAAGTATATGTATATTTCTTGAATAATAAATCAGAAGTATTTTTAAAATTCAAAGAATACAAAGCCTTAGTAGAGAATCAACTAAATTTTAAAATAAAATGTCTACGTTCTGATAATGGTAGAGAGTACCTTAGTAATGAGTTCTCCAATTACTTAAAGAAATCAGGCATTATCCATCAGACTTCTAATTCATATACGCCTCAACAAAATGGATTAGCTGAGCGTATGAATCGCACACTTATGGAAAGGGCACGCTGTATGCTAATTAACTCTGATTTACAGAAAAGTTATTGGGCTGAAGCAGTATCCACAGCAGCTTACATCACCAACCGCTGCCCTACCCGTGCACTGCCATATGCTACACCTGAGGAAATGTGGTCAGGGAAGAAACCTGATGTAAGTCACCTGAAAATCTTTGCCTGTGAGGCTATGGTCAAAATACCAAAAGAGAAGCTTCAAAAACTGGATTCTAAGGCAAGCAAAATGATTTTTATTGGCTATAGTGATACTACAAAAGGCTATAAGTTCATTGATCCAGAGACAAAGAAAGGAGTAATAAGTAGAGATGTTGTTTTTATAGAAAGTTCATTAACCCAAAACCATATTGTTGTGCCCCTAACTACAGATGAAAATGAGGTTAATAAAAATAAACACATAATGCTTAGTCCTGAATTACAAGAAAATTCCAATGACAGTTCTGCATCGAAAGTTTCTGAAAGCTCCAGCAATGAGGACTCATTTCATTCAAATGATGACTCATATCAATCAAATGATGACTCTCTGTATATACCTAAAACTAAAATTAACACAGAACATGACAACAATATTAAAACTAGATCTAAGGCAAAGAAACAAGATAATAATACTTATCTATGTAAAGGAATTTCAGAAACAGATGTGCCACAGACCTACAGTGAAGCCATATCATCATCAAATGAAAAAATGTGGAAACAATCTATAATGGAGGAACTAAAAGCACATGAGAACAATAAAACATGGACCCTGGTGGAAAAACCCCCTGGAGTAAAGACAATTGGGTGCAGGTGGGTGTTCCGTATTAAAAATCATCCTTTTGGTATAATATACAAATCCAGACTTTGTGCTAAAGGGTGTTCCCAGCATTATCAGATAGATTACACCGAAACATTCTCTCCAACAGTGAGATATGACTCAGTGCGAATATTGCTCTCAGAAGCATGTCAATATGATCTAAAAATTGTACAATTTGATGTTAAAACAGCTTTTCTCTATGGAGATATTAAAGCAAATATGTATATGAATCCTCCTGAAGGAATAGAATCTCCACCAAACTTTGTATGTAAATTGAACAGATCATTATATGGCTTAAAATAAGCCCCAAGGTGTTGGAATTATAAATTCAAATTTGTATTACATAAATTTGGTTTTGTTAATAGCCACTCTGATCAATGTGCGTTTACTGGTCATATAAACAAAATAAAATTATATCTCCTATTGTATGTGGATGATGGGTTGATAATATGTAAAGATGATGATGCTATTAACAAAGTTGTAGATAACCTTAAACAATACTTTGAAATAAAAACCATGGAGCCTACAAATTATGTGGGATTACAAATAGAAAGATCAAATGGTAATATATTTATTCATCAGCAACAGTATATTGAAAGATTACTACAAAAAATTTATATGGGTAATGCAAATGGAAATAGTATTCCAATAGACCCCCACACCAAACTGGAGAAGAAAAATATAGTATCTGAAGTGAAAATACCATACAGAGAAGCAGTGGGTTCACTCATGCATCTTGCAAGTAAGTAGACCAGATATTATGTTTGGAGTGAGCTTAGTAAGTCGTTATCTAGACTGTTATGATAGTACTCACTGGGCTGTTGTTAAGAAGATATTAAAGTACCTAAAAGAAACCAAAGAGATGGGCATACTATATTCGAAAGTGAAGAATAATACTGTAGAGGGCTACAGTGACTCTGATTATGCAGCTGATAGTGACACAAGATCTACAACTGGGTATGTGTTTACCAAGAATGCTGCAGCTATAACATGGGCAACTCAGCGATAGCAAAGTATAGCCCTGTCTACAACAGAAGCAGAATTCATGGCTACATGTTCGGCTACAAAAGAGGTGTTGTGGATCAAAAGACTACTACTTGATATTAGTGCATATAATCAAGACAGTATCAGTTTAAATATAGACAATCAGAGTGCTATATCAGTGATTAAAAATATGGACTTTCATAAAAGGTGTAAGCACATTGATGTTAAATATAAGTTTATTTAAGAAAAATGTCAAGAAAAAGAAATATGTGTAAAGTACCTATGTACTACAGAACAGTGTGCTGATATGTTTAAAAAAGCTCTTGCTCGTGTGAGATTTCAATATCTTAGAGATAAAATTGGTATAACCTTAAATAAGTAGTTTCTTTCATCATTATAGTTGAATAACATATCAGCATACCAATTCATCTGTATGATTTGTCATATTTGTAAACTTCTATGTTAGTTATAAGATAAGAAGGCTTTAATATGGTGGGTGTGTCAAATGTGTTTAAATTTCCCGCCTTCTTACTAATGTTAAATTGCAACACTGTATACTCGCTCACTCTGTTTGCGCTCGTTTCTCTTGCTGTATCCTATTAAAAGAATTAATTATAAATAAGTTCAAGTACATACTCATTTCATTTAATTCAAACAGGCGGGAACTACACCAAATAGCGCGTCAAAAGAATAATAATTGCGTTGAGTTACCATATTTTTAACTGTGATAGATTACAAGAAATCGGCTTTGTTACAACTCTCCTCGGTCTTCCCTAATGTGTTTTAGTAATATTATCGAATAATAACATTATTTTTATTAAAAACATAAAGACTTGATTCTTACAATTACTGAGTAGAATAAAAAGTAAGTGAATGACACGCGGCAGCGTGCCGCGCCGTACCGACAACGCTCACCGCCCGAGTTACGTCGCCGTAATGCATTCACACGCATTACTTATACCTAAGTAGCTATTAAGTATTTCCTAACAAGAGATAACAATAAGTAACGTAAACATGTATTCATTTAGATTAAGTATCATAATTCTATGTACCTTATATAAATGATTATAATCTAAATAAAGACAGGTCTGTTAGCCCTGTTATAGTAATCAGTCGTATCATTGGTATTTTTAAAAAGCCTTCTTTCTACCCTCACCCACATCCTAACTCCCGTCATAAATAGTTTTTTTTTGTTCAATCTTATCACGAGCTGTCAATTTTTTTTACTTAAATGATTAATGCATAATATCGATAAAAAATATATTTTTTGAGGGAGAAGTCATTGAAATTTTTATTTAATTAAAGAGTTAAATATCAATATGAAAATAAATAAATAATTTAAACTTTTATACTCGTATATCTTATCAAAATACAACTATTAAACTATAAATCCTGAAAGTTTCATTAAAATATCTTTCATATCCTTTTATTTATTGATTTTTTAATTAAAACCATAAAAATTTCATTAAAAAAAGTCGTTAAAATAAACATTTTCAAAAACTGTTCTGGGGATTAATAGTTCGTAGTAAATACTTCATGAACAAATAAATATTCATACCTGAATTTAATAATCAAGTGGAAAAGGGCAGGGGGGGGGGATCCACTTGACGTGTTTGGACTCAATTCAACGTGGTCCGGACTGAATTTGTATGCTAATAATAAAAGATGTCAGTTTCAACTAAAGTTTCAAATAAGTATGTCAAGCTAACAACTGATGCTCGTCAAAAGTCCCAGCTAACTAGTATCATTTCGTGTCTTAATTAACAGTAGTACTTTAAACCAGAACACTGTTCTTGAATTATTGTCTACTTTAACTGTTCTTTTAGCATATTCATTCTATGAGTCAATTAGCATATTCATTTTAACGTCACTTGACAAGTTATTTCAGCATCATCATCAATGTGGAATATGTAGTTCACATTACTGACAGGACTTACGTCAGTTGTGCATTTGTATTTTTTTCCTTCAGTTGTCTCGATTTCAATTGTGTTAGCTTCTAAGATATGCATATAAGTATTGTAACCAATTCTTCGAACTATGAGGCGGCCTCCCTGTTTGTCCTTTTTAAAAAAGAATAAACTACATTTGTTCGCGACAACTTTCTAGTGGTTGTATTAAGTATGATTGTTGTTCATAGTGTTAAGTAAATTTGCATTATAGTTCATAGAAAACTTCCCTGGAAATAAATAGATACATGTAACAGTGTTTTATTTACAATATATAGACTATCATGTAAGGTTTTGATATTATATAGTTAGAAATAGTTATACAATTATATGTAATATAGTTACAGATAGTTTAATGTTTGGAAATAGTATTAAGTTGTTACTTATAATTACATTTGTAATTTCATATAAACCAGATAAAGAGAAAGCGAAGGGTGACTCAATAATACCGCCCCGCCTGTATAGTTAGTTAGGACGCGCCTGAACCGTGCGCACGCCACTAAGCGCTCTAATTGGTGGAACAGCACCGGCGTGCGTAAGCGGTTCTTTGTTTCTAAAACGTGGCCCAGAGATACCATAAAAACGGAAGTGGGCGATATGAACAGTACCGCCCCATCACCCTATTACCAGCGCTCTCCAAGGTATTCGAAAGACTCCTGCTAAGGCAACTGCTCCCCCACATCACCCCGAGGGACGAGCAATTCGGATTCCGCACAGACCACTCAACAACCCTACAAGTAGCGAGAGTGCTGCACCACCTGTCGAACGCCAAAAACAAAAAAGAGACCTCTGTGGCGGTCTTCTTAGACATAGAGAAGGCGTTCGACCGTGTCTGGCACAACGGGCTATTGTATAAGCTGGCACAAACACCTGCGCCAAAAAGAATAGTTCGCATAGTGGCCGCATTCCTAAGAGACCGCCGCTTCTGTGTGTCAGTGGAGGGCACACAATCCAAGGCTCACACGATCCGAGCAGGAGTCCCCCAAGGCAGCTGCCTGTCGCCAGCACTATATGTGCTGTATACTAATGACATCCCCACAACAGATGGCGTCCATATCGCCTTATTTGCAGACGACGCGGCATACTACGCGTCATCAGTATTTAAGTCTCATGCGGCAGCCAAAATTCAGCTTACCCTGGATAGACTCCCCAGCTGGCTAGCCAAATGGCGACTAACAGCTAACGCTCGCAAAACCTAGGCGCTGGTGATCGGAGGCGGCCCTTCCCCGCTCCACTCTCCCTCCAGGGCGAACCCATTGAGTGGACAAGAACAGCTAAATACCTTGGAGTCCACATAGACCGCAGGCTCTCAATGAGCCATCACGTCACCACCGCCACAACACAGGGCAAAGTCGCCCTATACCAACTTCGACCAGCGCTCTCGGGCCATATTCCCCTCCGTGCAAAGCTTGGAATTTACAAACAATACATAAGATCCCGGCTCACGTATGCCGCTCCCGCATGGTACGCCCTAATATCACCAACAAATGCAAAGAAACTGCAAATCTGCCAAAACAAAGCCCTTCGCACCATCGTGGGAGCGCCCCGCTACGTGAGGAACTCTACGATACAAAGGGATCTCAAGATAGAAACCATAGCCACATTCGCCAAGAAACTGTCCGAATCAATGTTCGCAAAAGCGGACAACTCTCCCCACCAGCACCTGCGCAACCTCGCACCCCTCCATGCACGCCCGTCCGAAGGCAAACCATACGCCCGAGAGCTACTAGACGCCACCAACCAGCAAGGCAGCTAACTTCAGCTAACATCAGCCAAACCCCTGCGACACCCCGGCACTAACCCCCGCCTCACCCCCCCCAGGAGGAGCCCAGCCTCCCCTGGACTTTAGCGAACCAACATAACAAAATACAACCTCACGGCCCACAAGGCCACCCACTGCCCTGCAGGTAGTCACATGCAGCGAATGCAACCATCGAGAGGGGCTCTGCCCCGGGCGATTTCCCCCCGATCCGGCTAATGGAACAGGTGAGACGACCAGGTGAACAGCCTGTTTTGAACGAGTCGCCATAGAAACACATAGTTTACGTCAACATGGGAGCGCCCTTCGCTCCGCTGCTCACTAGTTATAGTCGTTTCTTCGAGATTCAACTTCGGAACCAGCTTCATCGTTATAGCTGAAAGTCATTCGGAGGTGGCTTTCAACATTTTTAAACTAACTTTATATATTTGGTAAAATATATATTTTTACATACACTGACTCCCGGGAATTTTGTATAGAGTGGACAATGCCGTACTCCGCGAGGTTTAAGTAATGACTGTTATTTAGTAGAATATACTTATATTGAGGTAAATTAAAAATGCATAATTGCATAAATGCACGTGATAAAACAGCGTCATATAATGAAAATGCTGAATGTGCTTTATGCGCATAGTATTAAGGGATATAGCAGCTCCCCTTGTTGCGAAATATGATAGATTTGAAATTTATTCATAAATTATAAATAATTTCTTTAGTATCCTCATAATGATGAACTTTTGTATATGAAAAGAAATATAATGTGTTTTTATAGTTTACACATTGAACGGTAAAAGGATCGCGTTTGGAATTTAACTATTCAGAAGAATGCGCGAGCTGCGATAATATTTTTTCGAATCAGAGGAGGTATTCCAGAATACAGCAGCAGGAAATGACGTGGTACTTAAAAGTCTAGGTGGACGCATTGAGAATATGCAGATAATGGTGATCGTGGTCGTTGTAATTATAGGAGTAATTCTGTCATCTTTCACCTATATGATATACAAAGAATGCCACCGTAAGCTGGTTTGGAAAGAAATAGGACAACATGCTATGCGGCGTATTTCGGTGTAGGACAAGGCGCAGACAGTAGAGCTTAAAGTACGTAAAAGTTGTTATCTCATAAGTATTAAGGTGCGGTAAAATTGTGTACTGCAAGAATCATTACATAAAAAGTGTATAAAATGATCGATGGAAAGATTAACTATAATAAGTGAGACAATTGAAACATTATGTGAAAGTATTGATTAGAAAGTTAGGTCCAAAAAGACGAAGAAAAATTAGGTCAACAAAAATTTTAAGAGGTAGAGGAATTGTATCACGAATATAAAACATTAATAACAGATGTAAGTTAATGTGCTAGATCAAGAAAATTAGATATAACGGGGTATAGATTAGGATTATTAGCTAATAAGATATGTGATTACACAAAAATAGTTAAATATAAGGAAGAACGAGATATATTAGAAAATACTAAATCCGAGATAGGGACAAGAAGTGTAGTAAGTACGTCATACAAAATGGAAAATTTTAACTTAAACAGGGCGAGTACTTTGTTTCCTTGTATGAACGGAAAAAAGAAGACTACGGAAATAATTATACAGGGTGTTTACGAAAGTTGTTTGAAAGATGAGGAAAATAAGAGATTATTAATTACATCTGTTGTGAAAACCACCGAAGTTAAAAGGTAATTATTAGACCGTGTCCGATGTAGTAACAAATAAATAATAAGATACAGAGTATATAATCAAGGTCGATGAGATAATTACTACCCTAGTAACTTATTGCATCTTGGTAACCTTTCTAACTAATTGCATCTTGGTAACCTTTCGCTATCGTGGTGGTGTTGTAACCCAAAATAATATACACGGGGATTACATGCAGCCCCAATCAACTTATGCAGCAAGAGAACACAATCAGGGACATTACCAGTCGCAAGGCTACTCACGGTCTTGGAAAAGAGGAGTTGATAGAGGTAACAGGTGATACAGAGGTGGCCAACTGAACAATATGTGTGTGGTAGCCGAAAAGAAAGAAGATATTAATCTAGGTGAGTTTTTTCGAGTAAACTAATTACGTTATGACATGTGAGAGTCTAGATTATATTTGTATGTATCTTGGAAACCAAAAACTGAAATTCTTAATTGATACGGGTGCATCTATTTCTATTGTTCCTTCCAAGTTAGTACAGAATCAGTTTCAAACTTATTACGATAAAACAATGATAAAAGGTATATATAGGTGGCAAAGTTCAAACAAGTAGCTTCGCATACATCCCGCTACAATTACAGAACGGTGTAGAATTTCGTCACAAGTTTTATATATTCGACACCGTCTCGTGTAGAACGGACGGGATTATAGGTATAGGCATTCTGAGAAATTATAATGCAAACATAGATCTACCAACGAATAGACTTGCATTACAATTAAATAACAATGAATATGAAGTTGTTATACAGAAGCGTCATTATAACAATATAGAGTCGGAAAGCTATATAACTATTCCAAGTAGAAGCGAGTCTATTAAATACAATATTCTAATCTAAATAAAAATATTTATAAAGTTTGCGTTTTGCATACTAAAGTTACATTTTTTTTAACGTGGGGAAATCCCTTATGGATACCCATCCTCCCGGGGAGAGGGTGGGTTATGTCCGAATCGCACGGACTAAAACCCCACGGTGTACCGACCGACCGTAGTGTTGGGGCGGCAAGGGATCGTTCTAAGCTATTCCCCTTAGATATAAAAGTAAATAAACTTATTTTTCATAATTTATTTTTAGAGATACTTCACACTACAAGTTCACATCTAATTCCATCAGGAATAGCTGTGCCTGAATCTGAACTAGGTATACTGTCATCATATAGCGTTCAAGAAAAAACAGGGCCAGAAAGTGGACAGGGAAAAGGTAATTGGATGAATTCAACTTACACTCATTTTAATGTATTCTTAATTTTCACAACCTTTTTGTCCTTTCTAAAACATTAATAGAATTTAAAGTGTACATATTTATGAAATAAATTATATTTTGACAGATCATTGTGCCCGATCCGGATCTCTTTACACTGATTACAGTGCAAATGGGCAACGGACACCAGGTAACTATTCCAAGAATCACATCATATCTATATATTAATACGGGAAAGAAAAATCTTTGTACCCCTTTTTAACCGATTTCCCGTGAACGGGTGAACTTGAAATTTGGCATACTTTGAGTTTATATGGCGGAGAAGTGCAGAAAGCTGTTTATTTCATATAAAATATATTAGAAGTACATTAAATTAATTAAAATATGCATTACTCACACTACTGCTTCAATTTTACACGACATATACACACATGTAAATGAAAAAGACAGTTTGACAGATCCTGCACTTTACTCTTGCGTTCCAATTACCTACCTTTTCAATATTTTTAACATAACTGATGTTGCGTCTCTTGGATGCCCTTTAAATGAACTGGTCAAATTGTAGGTTAATTTTATAATAATACACTGTGTAAATTTATAATATTCATTAATAAATAATTGATAAATAATGTATATCTTTATTAAATCTATAGAAACACTGAAATAATAATTATTCTGTTTCGTCTTACTGAATGTCACATCTTTAAGGTGACAGGACTGTTTTCTTTTCATGAAGTGACATTGCTTGATGTTGGCTTAAAAGTAAAGCAATACTACCAAAGTCAATATTTTAATGTTTAGTGTTTTTTCACGGTGACCTCACTTCAAATGATAATTCAATGAAAAAACGAGCCAAAAAATACTATGTATAAAATCAAAATAAGAAAATGTGTTTGCTAATGAAAGTAATTTATAACTTAGATCGTCGCCGTTACAATGATTCAGTTCAACCTGATGTAGAAATGATATTTAGTTCAGTTGATGAATTTTGAGAAAGAATGAATTCAATTTCAAAAGTTTATGATAATATTAAAAACCTCTTTGTTTTGGATTAATCATATGATTCTATTGTGTATCCATTATTTTTCCAAATGATGATACTGGCCATATCACTATTCCTCACAATGTACAGACAACATATAAGACCCATGGTGTTTTGTAAATTTAATTGAAAATTGTGTCATAACTTGCGATAATTCTTTATTTTCGTATAGTTATGTTTACTTCGAATTTGAGAGCCTTACCACCTTACATAATCGCTCGTTTTTTTGTTTCAAATTTAAAATTAGTTTCAATTTTTATTTAGACATAGATTTTTTTTGTTCATATAATTAAAAAAAAATGGTAAACAACTGGGTAGCCATAATGAAAACCTTTCATTATAGAAGTATACCCTTTGACAAAAGAACTGTAATAAAGTTCAAACTTTAAGAAATAAATGAACTATTGTCGAATGTCGACCACTGGGCGCCCAGTATTTAATTATACTGCATATAATAACAAGCCTGTTAAGCCTCTAAGGGTTAGGTAACAATATGATACATATATATTAAAGTTACATGTAATAGAGAATTAAGCATATTAAAATGTTATATTTTTAATGATATTGGTTGACTATTTATATAAAACAAATGTAGTTTTTACACAATAAATACAAAGACAGCTGAGTCAAGAATTTTAATGCTTAGGTATAGAATTAGTGAAATAAGATTAAATGAAAATAAACAGTTTGAGATTTGTAGAACATTTTAAATTTCTATCTTACGTTATTTATTTTATCTTACTTACATTAATAACATATCATCATTAGAATTAATTTGAACTACTTTATTTTTATTCGCCCAAGGTACCGCTAAAAATATCAGAACCAAAGTCATTCGTGATGAGTTCGAAATAAGGAAAAACAATTATGAACGGATAAGAGAAAGAAAAGAAGAGCTGCACTCTTTAATTGTGGAAGGGAAGAAATGGCCAGCAAAAGCGGCGGAGGAAATATATAAAAGGATAGTAATAGAACCGAAAAAATGCAGAAATGATTCTACGATGCAATGAAGCAAAAGTTGCAGAATTATCGAATGAAAAATGACAATAACATCTTACCATAATGTTATATTATAATTTGTAAATAAATGATTATCATATTAATGAAATAAATTAATTCATTTGTTTCACTAGATCAATAAATTAGAATATAATATATAAAAGGGATGCATTGTCTGTTTATTCTAATATGTGTTATCTAGCATTCAACTGTACTATCAACGAAATCAACTTTCTTTAATATGTAGGATTATTTTTCTACAAACAAAATTCTGTAGTATCCCTTTCCCGTTTAGAAAATCATTAGTTTACTCCCATAATTAAACAGTTCTGAAATAACTGCCTTGCCAAGCACAAATAACCAAACTATGTAAAATTTTTATTATTCTATATATTATTATAGTAAATACAAATAACTTATAGTAAATAAATATGTAAGATATTTTATTATACACAAAATATATAACAAAGATATTATTTTGAATTAAATAAAACCACCAAGATTAATGTTCAAAATGTCTTTTGTAATAGATGCAGCTTTCACTGTGCTACCGTATCATTTATGTTTTGCACTGGTACCTCTTGCAGGTCTACGTCAGACTCAGTATTAATATCTTCATGAAGAGATGTTGTGGAGGACTGCACAGGCAACAATTATACGACAAGTGTTTACTAAATTATTTTGAAGCTTTCTGCTCAAACAAGCAAACCTTCTTTTCCAAACACCATTCAATCTTTCTACAACATCTCTTGTGCTTATATGAGATCTGTTATACCGTATTTCTGCTATGGTTTGTGTATTTTGAACTGGTGTAACCATATTTGGGATTTCGTTTGAAACACCACTTGATTGATAGGATACAGTTTATTTCACACGCTTAATATTTGGTTGGTTTTACACAGTTTGTACAATAACTAATAATATGGTGGAAGTCGAATTCCTCATAATATATAACGTACTCAGTTCCTAATGCTAAACCAAATCGACGCTTTCTTTGTTGTTATTCTAAAATGGCGTCTCTTTGTCAGTGTTGCTAACGTATAAAAATATGTCGTTCAGTAACGCTACACCACCCCCCCCTACGGAGAAAGTAGAATCGCTAGGAGAAAACAATGGTAAGGAATTATAGGTCGAAAAGTTTGGAAAAATAAACTCTACGACCGGACCTTGTTGTACAGCTAGGTGTGGGCAGGTGCAGCAGGTGATAAAGGTACAGAGGATATAGGTGGGCGAACTTGATTGGGATAAGATAGACAGTCTTCGATAAATGCAGACTTAAGTTGGTCTACACTTACGGTCATCCGCTTCCCTTTAATATCTAGTACATATATCTTCCCATCCTCAGCCCTAGAGATAACTTTATGAGGACCAGGATAAGGTGGTTATAAGGATCGTCGGATGGTGTCGTCCCTAAGCATAACGTGTAATGTTTTGCTTAAATTTTTAAAAATAAATACAGATAGTTTACTGTGGTGAGAAGTCGGAACGAGACGCAACTTCGACATTAGCTATTTAAGTTTTAGCACGTATTCCGACGGTTCCTCAGATCCAGTGTACTAGATGTCAAAAACTCACCGGAAAGAGTCAACGTTTCTTCATAAATTACTGCAACTGTAGTCTGCAGATCTTTCTTGAAAGCAGAGCGCATTTCTAACAGAACCCACGGTAATGCACATAAAAGAGGCCTTTAATTGCCTATACATACGCTCAACAAGCCCGTTGGAACAAGGATGATAACTCGTAGTGCGAATCCGCTTTGTGCCAAACATATATCTGTGAGGTGTCTGAAAGATCAGATTCAAAATGCCTGATCTATAATAATAACGGCAGGTACCCAATAACGGGAAATCCAGCCGGCCACAAAGGTACTCGCTATTTCTGTGGTTATCCCACTCATAGGCTACACTTCGGGCCATTCGCGATCCAGAGCAGTTAGGCAGTATTGGTAGCCAAAGCATAATGGCAAGGGACCGATAATGTCAATGTTGGACATGCTTGAGCCGAGCTGTGGGGTTAGAGATGTGTGCGGCGGTGACTGAGTTTGCCGACTCACTTTACTTCGCTGGCATTTAGACAAGTTTGACACCAATGGCGACAGTCTTTGGCCATCCCAGGCCAAATAAAACGGTTAGAAAGAAGCCGGATGGTGGATTTGACGCCAGGGGTGACTTAAGTTATGAAGTTACATATATAACGTTAGTTAAGTATATGTAAAATAAATGTTTGTATAATTATTAGATTGTTTTATTAATTTGAATTAAATACAACATTTTTCACTGCCGCTGAAGAAAAAGGAAGTTAAAAAATTGTTCATACTATTCTGAATTTAATTTCCATTGTGTAACGTAAAATTTTAATATCTAATTTGTAATTTCAAAATGCTATTATCAATTTTTGAAGTTATATTCTGAAGTGTTTTAGTCCTGCGATGCATTTATACACTTAATTAGTTCCATGATTAAAATACATATAGATGACATTTTACCAGTGTTATATCTATGACCCGGCAGAACTGTAGAGATAGGTCTCTGTTTCCTTGTTACGGATAGTACTCTGTGGACTGACTTAAAAGGTGGTAGCCGTGGACAAATCCGTCGTAGTTTATAATATCAAAAATAATGCGCCAGCATTGTTACCGCAAGTGTAAACAAACATCATGTCAAAAATGTCAAAAAGCTGTCTTACACTAATAAATTTTATAACTAATAAGATTGGTTCTGATTACTTTATGATAATATCATCGAAAATGAATAGTGAAGAATCTACGACAGTTTCTATTCGGAGAAATAAGACCATCAAAAACAATTCAAAACATCTATCCTCGGACAGTTCTTCGTCCCCAAGTGGTTATATTAATAAAAGAGCTCTGTATACTATTGGATAGTAAAGTTAAATCTATCCGTTCAGCAATAACAAATGATATTACCCATAATATCTCTGAGCTCAAAAATGAATTTTCAAATTTAGTAATATTTATTTAGAAGAATAATTCGACCTTAAAAATGAGCTCGATTTAGCTATTAAGAAAAGGAATTCCTTGGAATTTGCAAAAACAAAACTGTAGATGCATTTATTGATTGGTCGTTTAAGTTCGATTGAAAAAATATCTCCTAGTCGTAATTTAGATTTTTTTTTTATTATATCAAAGGAAGCAAACAAACTGGTGGGTCACGTGATGTTAAGTGATCACCACCGTCTATAGACACCAGCGACATTAGGGACGTCGCAAGTGCGTTGCCAGCCTGTATATGGGAGAAGCGGGAGGGGAAGGAAAGGGAAAGCAGGAAAGAGGAAGGGACGTGGGCCTCCGGCTTTCTCACTAACCGAACGAAACACAACAATGCAAGCACTGTTATTTCACGTCGGTTATCTGTGAGAGGGGTGGTACTACCCCGGAGGAGCCGACCCATTCTTGCTGAAACCAGAAATAGCTTCAGCGGGGCTCTACCACCTACAGTACCAATTCAATTAATTCCAAAAAAATTTCAAAAAATCTATGCTACAGGCAAGATCATGGTCGCAGCGTCTCTTTATACTATGCCAAAATAAATAAATATAATATTATACCATTACACGCGGAAAGAAAGCAACATGATCTACTATTTCTCCATAAATCGATGCACGATTATATCTCATCTTCCTCCTTGCGCAAGAGTCTGTAAATGTTGACTCAACACTGCTTGATGAGCTCGCGTCCAAGCAGATCTCATTAGACATAACAAGAAAAACTTAATTAAATAAAAAGAAAAATATAACACAATACATGAGTATGTAAATAAATAGTATCACAGAATACGTCAGAACAAATACAATACGCCCACTCACGCTAGCTCGCCAGCCTGATGGAAAGCCACGAACGGAGCGTCTTGGCCTTAAGCTTACAAATTGAGAAGTTAGTCTGTGAAGTCGAGACGTATCGGTCGCGGCTGCACTATGAGGTGAGCGAGCCCCTCAAGGCGGTGCGGGAAGGTTCATCACGTCGGGGTCAAGGAGCTGTGTCGCCGCCTCCCTCCGTCGCTGATTCCTGCGACGGCCGATCGGTACCGGTTAGACCAGGGTGACATGGAAAAAAATGTCGGGAACATATTTCTGTACCAACTTTCAGTGGCGATGACATAGAGAATTAAGGCTATTATAAAAAAATAGGATACCACTTTAATACAGTGGAGTGATATTGAAAAATTAGTCTATTCTAAGACTAGAAGATAACCGGAACCGGAATCAGATGTAACCGGAACAGCTAAAAATTTTGTAAGATTCAATAACACTGCTTATACACAAGCTAGTTATATTCCCACCGACTTCATACACGTGCCTAAACTCCGTTAAGCTTACCTAGTGTTCTCCGAACAGGACGGGAGCTAGACGCTAGGTCAGCATACACCAATAACCGATATGAGAAACATGTTAAGGTTTCTCGAGAGATTCTAGCATGGTCTCTCGTTAGGTTAAGACATAGTTTTAGAGGTCTCAAAATCGACCAAGTTAGTTTTAAGAATATTTACTTGTCTAAAATCGACATTATAATAATAAAGGTCTAAAATCGACTATTAGTTTTTAAAAAGACAATCCCAGCGCTCCCGAACTTAACTGGCGCAGCCGGTAGGATTGTTTGTGCTACCGCGAAATAAATGTTTTTCGAAATAATACACGTCGCGAGTGCCGGACAATCCCACGAACCAAAGAAATAAGTTAACTGTACGAGGAGAAAAATCGGAATGTGAGTAGTAGCCTTCTACTTCCTATCCAAAATCCCTCTTCATATAATTTCTAATTGTTAAAATCACGTTAGAAATTTAATTAGTTGTATAAGTATTGTCAATGATTAAAATCATTATTGACTTAGTTTTACTCTATATAATTATTTTCAATAATTAAAATCATTATTGATATAATTTCACTTATAAAGTAATTCCAATAATTAAAATCATTATTGAATTACATTTAATTTTACTTATTATATTTTAATTTTTTTTTTCTCTTAATTAATATAAAGAAAAGACGATTAAAATCATTGTCAATTTCTATTATTATTTACTAGATTATATAAATAAATTCGATAATTAAAATCATTATCAATTTTACTTACTCTTTATTTTTAGATTATATAAATACAATTGATAATTAAAATCATTATCAAAAGTATCTTAAATTCAATAATTAAAATCATTATTGAATTATATTATATTATTTTATCTTTAATTACTTTATGAACTGTGTAAAATCCATTTTATTTTAATAATATATTAGTTAAGTTGTTACTTATATTTAAGTTTTATAAATTGTAATATCGTGTCGGTGTCATATCTCGTCTACCATGGCTATCGAGAACGCTTACGCGCAAATTCCTGGCGCAGCGATACAAGCCGCACCCGTGCCTAGACCTGCCCCGTCACCAGTTCAAACGCGTAGTTCAATATTACCACCAAAAGATGTTTTAAATTTAATTCCCGAATTTAACGGAGATACGAAATTACTTAGTTTATTTATAAGAAAGTGCGAATTTGTCATTCAAAAATGTCAAGGAGCCACAGATAGAAATGAATTTCTCACGCAGTTCATTACCAGTAAATTAACGGGCAAGGCAGCTGAATTAATCAGTGAAAGAGGTGATATAGATGAGACATGGACACAATTAAAAGATTTACTTATCCAACATTTTGGTGATCCTCGTAGCGAGGAATGCGTTGCTATAGAATTGGAAACTTTAAAAATTAAACATAACGAAACATATTTAGATTTCTGTAGTCGTATACAAGACGTTCGAGCCATCTTATTATCTAAGGTTAACCGAAGAAGTTCTAAGGAAATAATAGAAGCTAAAAAGATAATTTATAATAATACCTCGTTAAACATATTTCTCTATAATTTACCGGAACATATTGTAAGAATAATTAGACTCAAAAATCCCCAAACGTTAGAAGACGCTTTGTCGCATGTTTTAGAAGAAGTAAATTTCCAAGAACAGTATAATTTAAGATCTAAAATGCTTCAACATCGCCCACAACCCCCACCACAACAATTATTATCTAGATCTACTCCACCACAACCCTTCAGAAACCTAGTGCCAGATTACAACAGACAGGTGAGTAATAATTTAGCTCAACCTCCATTAGTAAATAAGCCACATCAGCACTTCGGATTTCGCCCTCAAGTAGGCCAATTCGGCTACCAATCACCACATCCGCAGCAATTCGGATACCGACCACCACAGTCACAGCAAGTCGGGTACCGACCACTACAAACGCAACAATTCGGATACCGACCACCACAAACACAGGAATTTGGTGATCGTGCGCCGCAGCCACAACAATTTGGTTTTCGACCTCAGGCGGGACAATTTGGGTATAAATCGCCCCAGGTACCTGCTAATAATAATACACAATTTGGTTTTCGTCCGCAAGCCGGTCAATTTGGTTATAAGCCACCACAACCCCAACGATCAACCCCACAATATTCAAACGATGTCAGCATGCGTACCGCACCGGTTAAACTACCCGTCAACGAGATCTATACACACGATGAAGGTGAGTATGATCCTCGATATAACAATGTATATCACAATGCATACCATTACGACTATTATCAATATCCAGTCGACTCATACGAAAATTATTACACAGATCCTTTACAGGACATAACACGTCGTCCTATTATTGATAATACTGAAGAAGATGAAACTCAAAATTTTCACATGAATATAACGCAAAAAGATACTAAGAGAATACAAGTAAATTATGATAGCTCTCGTAAACTCCCTTACATATATATACCCGAGATAGATGGTAAATTCATGTTAGACTCAGGCAGCACACATTCCGTTATAAGTACACATATGGCAGACAAATTTTACCCACAGTATAAATCATACGAACCGTTTATAGTGACTAGTACACACGCGTCGAGTAACCACGACCGAGTTATAAATATTCCAATATTTTCAATTTTTAACGAATCAGATTTACATAAATTCTATATCTTCGATGTAGACAAAAGATATGACGGTATAATAGGTTGGGATCTGATATCGCGGTTATACGCGAATATATGTTTCAAGGATAAGATTTTAAAAATTAACGCAACGGAAATTCCAATAATATACGAAAACGAATACGTACATAAACTCGAGGCTCCCTCAGAGCATCGCGTTAAATTACCGGTTGATAAAATTACCTCAGACATATGTGAAGTTAATCACACGACTGACTCGACAAACATGAAAATCGATCACTTGTTGTCCAAAAATTTGGAAAAATTACAACTTGACCATCCTAATGAAGAGAAACGTGACTCTACACGCAAACAAAAGGCGAACGCTGACGCTTTGCCACAATTAAAAATTAACACATTAAGTACTGGTATCTCTTATAGTTAACGTTGACGACAAAGACAGACTGATACACGAACACTTACAAGAAATAGGAAACAAAGTTAAAACACTACCTCAAAGACGAACTACCGATGACTCAAAAACAATAACCATATCAGACTCAGAACCAACTATAACAGCTAGCCCCATATCACTACCAGACACTATTATACTCGACGAACAACCTGACTATCCACTAAGAACAGAGACGGACTCTACAAACACAATACATTCTGCTAAAGACATGGAATTCACTGGTATACCCATTTTACATGAGGCTGTCGATACCAAGCCTAATCAAATATTAATATTTAGTTGGTTCCGTAATAAGTGTAATGTTAAAAATTTATCCAGAGACAATCAAAAAGTGTTAGAAGTCTTTTTACCTATCGGCAAACCAAATTTGATCAAAGATTTCCTTAAGAAATACGTTAAACAAAAAAATAAATACTACATTTATTTCGAAAATCCAGAACACAGGCGCGAATTCAGTAACATCATATTAGAATTGAAAGGCTATGTAAACTTATACGAATGTACCGAACGTGTAATGTATGTAGATAAAGAAGGTGAACACAAAACTATATCCGAAAACTTACATAAGGGCAAAACGTGTCATCACAGAATTACAGAAACCACTAAACGAATTAGGCAAAATCACTATTGGTCGAAAAGTTGCCTTTGGCCATATAGAATTAAACTCAACCTTTAGAGCATACACATAGAATTCGATAAATCAAATAACATAAGGCTACGATTACTGGACCCGTCTTACACAATGTTGTTCCCATTAAGATAAAAGGTAGGTATACTAACGTACCGATTAAAAATATTAAACGCCCTTCACAGGTGGTGCATACTCCTGTTGAAATGGACGTCGACTATTCAAACTCATCTAAACCAGGTTCTCCTAATCTAGGGCCTTCAAGTTAAGCAAATTAGTAGATAAAAAAAAAACTATTTTACATCAATTAATCCCATTTCAAATACAAAGGTATAAACAAGGTATCATTAACCCTATAGGATCTTTAATTAAAGTAATAACAGGTAACCTTGATCACGAAGATGCAGTTCGTTATGACGAATTAATTACCGGCCTCCAAACCAAGGAACAGGCTACCTCTAACAAAATTACTATAATATCTGAAATATTGGATCATGTTGTAAATGCAACCGATATTATGAACAATAATATGGAAATAATGAACGAACGTCTTAAACGATTTGAAGCCATTATTCAAAGTTTTTCAACAAATTACATCTTTTATACATACTTGATTGGCGAATTTAACATTTTCATGAATAATTTCAGAACCATTCATGGTAAACTTAGTGAAATAGAAACAGCTCTTGCACTCAGTAAAGTATCTGTACTACATAAATCTGTAATTAACTCACAAGAATTGTTGATTACGCTAATGGAAATCAGCAAATATGATAATTTAATGTATACTATTAATGCAAAGAACTTAATTAAAATAGAGGAGACGTTCATAGTTAAGGCTTATATTAAGGATAGTGAACTAAGATTTATTATAGAAATACCATTAGTTGATAAGCTCATGTATACTTATTTTAAATTGTATTCCTTACCCATATTCCATAATCCAGATAACCAAACATTCATTATTGTTCCCGATTTCCCTTACCTACTCGTAGAAGGTGAAAAGTATTATCCGATTGCGTCACCATGTAAAGAGGTTACGAATGAGGAGTATTTGTGCTCAGAAAATGACATCATACCATATACTGAGGAAACTTGTATTGAACAGCTCTTAAGGTACCGCCAAAACCTCTCACTTTGTGACCCACGACGAGTATATCCAGGAAACATAAAACTTCAAAAGATTACCGGAAACAGTTGGATCATCTTTTCAGAACACACAAGTACTTGTATCTTTATCTTTATCTTGTACTTGTGGTAATGACTTCACACGCGAACAATTACGCGGTACATATATAATAACAATTCAGGAAAATTGTAATGCATCCATAGGCGGAATGCAAATCCATGTACAACGCTACCACTCATTAAGTACAGCATATAAGCACATACCTCTAATCAGATTACCAAGTCTTAAAGAACAAAACGGACGCCTCACTGTTGCAGGAGATGAACCTATGAATCTCAAAGGGGTTCCACTGGATGACATACATCATTTAAATTATATTTTGAAGAAAAGTGTTCAAAGCGAAAGTAATACAGTGCAAAGCAATAGTGTCAGTGCCTCTACCATAGTGCTCTATATAATTGTAATTATGTTAATTATACTCATAATTGCTTATATGCTAACACCAATTGTAAAAAATACCGTAAGAAACGGATTCCTCTTCCAACCATAGAACAGCAACCCGTTTCCACAGAACAATGTTATCCGCGTCCACTATTAATTTAAAATCGAAGTTCTCAGAAGCTTTTCCGATAACTTCGATCTAAGGCGGGAGGAGTTATATTCCCACCGACTTCATACACGTGCCTAAACTCCGTTAAGCTTACCTAGTGTTCTCCGAACAGGACGGGAGCTAGACGCTAGGTCAGCATACACCAATAACCGATGTGAGAAACATGTTAAGGTTTCTCGAGAGATTCTAGCATCGTCTCTCGTTAGGTTAAGACATAGTTTTAGAGGTCTCAAAATCGACCAAGTTAGTTTTAAGAATATTTACTTGTCTAAAATCGACATTATAATAATAAAGGTCTAAAATCGACTATTAGTTTTTAAAAAGACAATCCCAGCGCTCCCGAACTTAACTAGCTACTTGCAAATGAAAAATAGTGAAACATGACAATAATATTTCCCTAACTTGAAGGTATTAGTAGTACTTGGCAATATAGAAGATAAAGCTTTAATGAAATATGTTTTTGGCGATATACACGATGTCGATTCTAAAAAGATGTTTGTATGGCGCGAAGAACATAATAGAGTTTAGAAAGAAGTTACATCTGTATGCTGAAATTAAGAAAAAATCTGATAACCCTCAGAAAATCAGAACCTAAACCTATAGTAGAAAAGAAAACTGAGTACAACAAGTATCTCCCTTTTTAAGTTTTACTTCCATTGGTATACTGACTGGTTTAGAAAAATCTCACCTTTTTGCTTTCTGACCCTATCATCACACGCAAGAATTGTCTAATATCTTCTAAGTCTTTCAATTTAAATTTTAATTCTGTCTTATGATATTCAGTTTCTTTCTTACAGTTAGAAAAAATAAAAAAAAAAACATCTACAAACAAAGCTAGCATTTTACGTGTTTCCAGTGTGATTCATTATAGTTGTTATTAAACTTACTTAAGTATCACCTTCGCCCCTGTGGCGCTCGTACGCACTCGAAGGGGGGCCGAGATGCAGCGTTCACTTAATGACACTTCTGTCCTCGCGTCTTTGTAGGACACCCCCCTCTCCTCTTCTTCCGGCAAGTGCGTCACTAGTATTGCGGTTGTCTTGGGAGGGGTGAGCTTCCTTTTTTCGTTATATGTTTATTTCTTTTAGTTGTTTTAGATATGGGGTTAGAGGTTTTGACTCTTCAAAATATACAGAGATTATTCCAATTTTTGAGTTTGTTGTAAAGATTGTTGCTGCAGCTATCGTTTGGATAGTTGGGTGTCTATTGACAGTTTTAACTGGTTGTTGAAAATGAGGATGGCGGCTTCTGTGGGTAAAATTTTGGTTCCGTTTGTATTATTTTGTAATCTTTCTCCTGTTTTACGGTTCCCGTTATACCTGTATATGGCTCCTGAGTTAATATTATATCTACTTGGTTTTTATTTGCTTCCATTATTATTTCCTTTGTTGCTAATTGATTCCTTTGTAAGTTGGATTGATAGAATTTTAGATTTATAATATTTGTATTGGTGTTTTTTCCAGGTGAGTTCCTCGTGGCAACTTTAGCATGTATATGTAACTCTGGACCACGCTATATTATCCCATTTCTGTTTTATTGGGCAGTCATTATCAAAAGCGTTATGGGCAGTGTGCTTTGCATGTTGGCAGTCTATGCAGTTGGCCCGTTCCATGGTTTTTCCATGATTCACATATCGTTCTGGTATGATTACCTCCACAATGGCTACACATGTCCACTTCTGCTTTGCACGTTTTCCGGCCATGCCCGTATCCAAGGCACCGGGTGCGTTGGACAAGGGGGTTTTGATCATGCACATAGATCCTTTGCAAATCTATGTACATGATTCCTGTTTCTATCATTTTATTCCAGATTTGTGGTGATACTTGTGTAATAACATGGTTTATGTGTTCGTTCCTGGATCGTCTTCCATATTTGACTATTGCTTTATATTCATTTTCCGGTATCTTTTAACATGTGATTATTTTGTACTTTTAATGATGTTAGTATGTCTTCGTCTGTATTTGCTTTTAGAACGTCTTTTAATATGATTAAAGGATCTTTGTTTTTTACTTCGTTTATATTTAGGGCTGGGGGTTTGTTTCTTTTGTACGGTTTGCTACTCGTCTCACTTCCTCCTTTGAATGGCAACCTAATACTATTTTCTGGTCTTTTACTTTTTTAATTTTATCAATTCTAAGTCCTGTTTCTTTAGTGTTTACTGCTTTCCTTATTTTTCCATTATGTCTCCACTAGTGTCTTTTTCTTTCTTTGATGTGAATATTATTGAGTGTGGCGGGTTTGAGACTATTTCTTTTATGGGCGTTTGACGGATATGTTTTGTTAGTGTTGGTGTACTGAGTTCTGTTGGTGTGGTCGCTTGTCTTATGCTCGTTATTTTTTGATTTTGCTGCTCTATTGCATTTAATGTTTCATCTTTGGCTTTTGAGACTTCAGTCTTAAATGCGTCTATGACATCTTTTTTAAAAAAGACATATCTTGGTCTTGCCTTTGGACAAGACTAATTATAATCCTACACACACACACACACAACCATAACCTTTTCATGTTCTACATTCATTTCCTGACGATGATGATATCAATAGCTGGTACTTTGAGGTAAGCGTTTACATTCCTCCAATTAACCGTTGTATAAAGAATCTGCGCTATGGTCATTTCGGTAAATATTGCAAAAATGCACAGAAATGTTCGATGTTTGGAGATAATCACCACTACAAATAGTGTACAAAAGCAGTCAAAGATACACTTTAATGGTACCCACATATCTATTTCAGCAAAGTGCTTTAAACAAATAGAAGAAATTGACAAATACACATCTAAGTGCCGCTTAAATCGGTGACAAGGTAGTGACCCAGATAAACACCGCATAAGCTTAAAGAGCTAACGCTGCAGCACTTGCAACCCCCTGCACGCTGTTGCAACACCACCTAGCCAATGAGGTGTCGAAACACTTGGTCAGCATATTTAGGTTACGACTGTAATATCGCGCGCAAAGACACTTCGCATTCTAATATCAATCCGTCTTCACATCTCTAGTACTAATTAATTGTAAATTACCTTGTAATTTAATTATATCACAATATATATAGTAAAGTGTTGCATTTTTTGCACCCTTCGGCTGAAGCCTTCGTAATTAAATAATAAAAAAAAAACAAAAATAGTATATTGAACTGTTTAGTAACAAAGACGGGATGTCTTGTGACCTGACTTCAAATATGACCATATCTAACAATTTTTACAAACAGGCCGTATTATTAATCTAATAATATCTACAGCTATTAAAATTAATTCACAAAAATCAAAATCAAACAGCACAGTTACTTAAATCAATTTTACTGGATAATTTCAATAC
>JACEII010000138.1:549033-631596 GCA_014332785.1 Antheraea mylitta
CAAACAGCACAGTTACTTAAATCAATTTTACTGGATAATTTCAATACTAGTAAAAACAGGTCCAACCAACAAATATAGATAAGACAGTATTGTCAGTCCAATGGAATTACAAAATGAAACACTTTTTATTAATTGATTAACACGAACGGAGACGTTCCAGGGATGCCTTCCCCATCAACATCTCAGCTCTGCCACTAAATCTGTTATATGAATTTGGCCGAACTCTTTTAAAAAAACTAATTTTATAAAACAAATTGTGACTGAAAGTAGGCTCGTTTTAAGCCAAGTGTCACGCACGGGGATTATGGATTCGAACCGACTGATTTGTCTGAATAGCTATAGCGAAAGTTCAAAAGCGCTGAAACAGAATAATCTTCGCCCTTTTATGCACGGGAACCTTTTATAACAGGGCAACACATATTTTACCTCTGAATTAGATTAATTAGTACTGGACTAAACGTGTATTGGTTTCAAAATAGGAAAAGAAAAACCGGACTTAGTATTTTTTCAGTATGATTATATGGGTCACCAATATTTTAACCTTCCTGTGAAACCAACTACACGACAATAACAACAAAGAGAGTAAAAGAGACAATTGACTGTGATCAATTGGACGATGGAGGAAGTACTCTTACATTATACAGACCATTGCTTCTTAATAGAGGAAATACAAAGATATTATAAGGTTGCACAAGCGTCATGCGACTCAAAGCGTTCACAATACTTATTTTTATCAAAAACTGAGTGTTTGTAAGCCGTTAGTTATTAACATTGAGGTTATAAAATTAAACTGTACATTCTACAATATTTTAAAATAAAATTTTGGATTCAGATGTGTTATTGTATTGTGATAAAAGTATGGCGCCGACGCCGCACATTTCTAAAGGTCTGGTCAAACAACGGACGGGCAGGACGGCGACGCGACGCTGGCGTGACGTGAAGAGTTGTAATATATGTATTAGTTAATGTAGAATATGTCAAATAGAGCCGTCGCCGCCGCGTTCGGCGGGAATACAATAATAGTGCGGCGGGACGGAGCGCGATCGCGACGTAAGCGCGATGATAATTTTGTGTTCATGGATATTCATTTGAGCAGTTAAATAGACAGCGCGAAGCCAATTTTGTATCTATTTACAAAATTAACGTGAAGAAAGTGGAAATATTAATCGAAATTGTTCGAGGCTACACCTTTAGGCGACATTTTGGATTTTGACATTCAGTTCCCGGCAGAGTCTATGGTATTCTCCGTATTCACGACGCTTTTGGTTCAATCTATGCACCATTTCCATTTACGCCGCTTTTTGCTAACACAAACGTAAGCACGGCTTCTATGTCTGAATAGCTCGACATCTCTCATCGAAATACTCGAGAAATCGCGCCGAGTGCGACGGGTCGGCCGACGCGTTGCTAGCACGATCATCACGCCCGCAGTGTGACATCCAGTACAGGGAAAGATAATAAATACTTCGTACAAAACTGAAAATTCGTTGTGTCACCTACTTTTGCTGAAAGTTATTTTACATATCGGTAGACAAGTAATTATTACACATATAAAAGTGTAGGTGTAGTAACTACAATATACGGACTCAATGTGTGCATTTAATATTTTTAAATTATATTGATATATGTATACAAAACGATTTTTTTTTCATAAAATAAGATGATAATAACAAAATAATCATATCCATAAAGCAACGATTCAAATATTTAAGTTTTTTTTTTATCTATTACTTTTTATTATAATGGCAACACTGAGTTAGGAATAGCGTTCTTCCCAAAAACAATTAATTTTTAAATCGATTTGAATTGGGTTTATGAAATCAATTATCCCTAGGCTGATTCTTTGTTAACCGTTTTGGAAAGGTTTTTTTTTTGTCGTTTGCTATTCGTATTTCGTAGACTTCGAGCCCCCGTGTGATCAAAAAATATCATAAGCGTGTGATTTTCTTTGTTAAAGTTTATTGTTATTTAGTTTTTGTTGGATTGATTTAAATTAAGTTTTGTATTATTTAATATTGTTGTATTGTTTTTTTTTTTTATCGTGGTACAACTCATATTGTTAAAATGGCTCAGGAAAAGACAAAGAGGAGCCAAAAATCTTGTATATTTAGATGTGATAAACTTGGTAAGTATTACTGATCCTTGAAATAATAATATTTGCTATTCCGTGGCCATAGTTTTGTGTATAAAAATATAACATTTTCAGATGCTCACATCCATCGTTTTCCACATCCAATAAATCACTATTAGTGGTATGCTAGTTGGGTCGCAGTTTTGGGTGATAAATTAAAAGACGACGATCCTATGAAAATATTATTTATATATTAATTATAATAACAAAAGTGAAGAAATAACAGCCGGTCGCCGTGTGGTATATGGTGCTACTCCTACACTAAATTTGACCGGTGCTTCTTTAATACGTAAATCTAATTTTTAAGCATTTAGAAAATTCGTAAAAGTCTTTTAACGAAGGAAGACATACTCAACACATACTTTGTACATCCTCTATATATCTGCAGTTTTGTATGATATTATGCATACAAATAATAATGGAAACATGTTGAACAATCCTGTCTGAACAGATAGGCACAGCTAGTGTAATATAAGAACCGATACGATAATTCTGATAATATAAGAAGTTATACTTTTGGCACGTTAGGGAAAGATGATGAGAGTAAATTTTTACGATGCGGGTGCACATCGTCACGAGAAACCGACACCATGAAGTTAACTATAGTCAAAATTCCGTTTCTTTGTATTAAAACTTTCAATGTATCAAAATACCTTTTTTCTATTGTTAGTGTCATTTTTTATACAAACTTAGAATAAGAGGAAAGATAAAAATTTTGAAAAGATTTTTATCTTGTTAAGCCAAAGAAGTATAAATTCTAATGCGTGTACATAATTACACACACGCGTTTTTTTAGGTGTATTTGAATCAAAGTATTGTGTGCAAAGTGAACACAACTATGCTGCTACTACTCCAATAAATGACTCATTTGCTCAAGGAAATATAACTTCTCATAATCAATCTTCATTAGAAGCAGATGTTATTCAAGGTACAAAATGATTTTTTTGATAATTATTGTTATAAAAATATATATTTATACATCAGATTTTTTTAAATTCCTACACAGTTTGACTAATAACCATGTGAGTTGGTACTTCTAAGTATTTAGTCAAAAGCATGGGTGTGTGCTTTTTCTTTCACTATAACTAATCATTGCATGGCACTAAACTGTATATTACTATTCAGTTTTATATTAAATTAAATAAAGAAAAACTTATATTCTTAAATATATTATTTTAACTAATACCTTGGTATTATACCTTCAAATTAATAAATAATCCATTGTGTTCCACAGAAGTAGTTGAAACTACATTACATATGGGCCAGAACTTCACTGATACAACATCAGTCAAAATCGACAGCCAGCCATCTACTTCACAAAATTATTTTCTTCCAGGTAATTATAAATTGAGCTATAATTAGTTCAATTATAATTTTTTTTTATATCATATAGGAAGCAAACGAACAGGCGGGTCATCTATTGTTAAGCGATCATCGCCGTCCATAGACACTAGCAACCTCAGAGGAATCGCACGTGCGTTGCCAGCTTGTGTTTGGAGAGAAAGGGAGGGGTTAGGTTAGAGGGGAGAGGAGCGGTGTTCCACAGGGGTCTGTCCTGGCCCCCCTTCTGTGGAACATCGGATATGATTGGGTGTTGCGCGGTGCACTTCCCCTGGGCGTCAACGTCACGTGTTATGCTGATGACACACTAGTGACGGCCCAGGGAAAGACGCACCGCGAAGCCGCGATCCTGGCGACAGCAGGAGTCGCTCAAGTTGTTGGGAGGATCCGGCGGCTGGGATTGCAAGTGGCGCTAAATAAGACCGAGGCCCTGTTCTTACGGGCCTCGGAAAGCGCCACCCAGAGCGTCGCAGATAGTTGTGGGAGGCGTGTCCATCGATGTTGGGTCGAAGTTAAAATACCTCGGCCTTCTACTCGACAGCCGGTGGACCTTCGAAGAACACTTCCGGCAGCTGGCCCCCCGTCTAATGGGCACAGCGGGCGCGCTTGCTCGCTTACTGCCCAACCTGGGGGGCCAAATTGCACCTACCGGAAGTTGTACCTTGGAACCGCGCGGGCCATGGCCCTATACGGGGCCCCAGCGTGGGCGTATGGCCTGGCGGCCAAGTGTATCATCCAATTGCGGAAGCCGCAGAGGGTGTTGGCCATTCGCGGGTACCGTACGGTATCCTTCGAAGCCGCCTCCCTGTTTGCCGGATCCCCACCATGGGACCTGGAGGCGAGAGCCTACGCGTCGCTTTATCAACGACGTGTAGAGGCGCTGGAGCTGGGACGCAGACTCGCGCCTCGAGAGATCGAAGCGTTGAGATCCCAGCTCATTCAGGTTATGGTGGTCCAACAGTGGACCCTACGTCTTGAGCGGCCGAGCTCCGGTGTGGCAATTGTAGAAGCCGTTCGGCCGGTCTTAGCCGAATGGTTGTCCAGGCGGCATGGTACTCTGAGCTTTAGGCCGACACAGATGCTCTCGGGGCATGGTTGCTTCGGGAACTACCTGTGTCGCATAGGCCGGGAGCTGCTGTCAGGGTGCCACCATTGTGGCTACGCGGAAGACACTGCGCAGCACACCTTTGCCGAGTGTGCTGCTTGGAACACGCTACGTCATGAGCTCATCGCGGCCATAGGACCCGATCTCTCGCTCTCGACCTTCATCTGCAGGATGGTCGAGAACGAGACCGGATGGGATTCCTTCGCCTCCTACTGCGAGGCGGTTATGCAAGCAAAGGAGGCGGCGGAGAGGGAGAGGGAGCAGACCAGTCAGCTACCCTCCCGTGGTCGACGACCACGACGGCGCAGGGTCAAGACTTAATGCCGCCGTAAAAAGGGCCTGCGGGCGGTGGACACGGGCACGTCTGTCGCCCTGGCAGTTATTTGCACAGGCCCGTGTAGCCGATGCGCCTCCCATGATCGTCGGGGAGGGCAACTATCACCCTCCCCTGAGGGGTCTACCATTCTGACCCCTCGGCTGCGAAGAAGCCCCTGATGAGGGGCCTTCACTTGCCGGGCAGTAGATGCATTGCCAGTGGTAGCTCCTACTCCCCGGCCTATAGGTGAGTGAAGGCACCATGGGGTTTTAGTCCGTGCAAGTTTGGACATAACCCACCCTCAGTAGCCCGGCTGGGGTGGGTATCCACATAGGGATTTACCCATGTAAAAAAAAAGAGGGGAGAGGAGAGGGGAGGGGAGATGGGTCTCACTGACCGAACGAAACGCAACAACGCAAGCACTGTTACTTCACGTCGATTTTCTGTGAGAAGGTGGTGCTACTCCGGACGAGCCGACCCATTCATGCTGAAACCAATAATAGCTTCAGCGTGGCTCTACCACCTACAAAAAATTAAATGCAAAAACTAGTACTTAGTGACTAAGATAAGGTTGCAAAAGTAAAAGCAAACATAGAATGTTTACATTAGTTTTTATTTATGCTATGTGATGGTTTGATTTAATCCATATCTATACATATAATAAAAATGAAGTGTCTGTATGTAATATCAAAATAGAATTTTTTTACTGATTGGGTATGAAAGCATACACGTTTCTGATAACAAAATGCAGTTTTTTAAATTTTTTTCTGTCTGTTGTCTGTTTGTTACGGGTAATCTCCGAAACGGCTGGACCGATTTTGACAGGAATTTCACTGGCAGATAGCTAAAAATACAGCGGGTCACTTGGGCTTCTTTAAATTATACTAGCTGTTAACCGTGTCTTCGTCCGTAACGCTATCTCCAAAACTGTTAGACCGATCTTCACGATACTCTCACTGGCAGATATGTGACCTTATAAAAAGTAAATTAAGCGATTTTAATTTATAATGGTTATTACCCGTGGCTTCATCCATAGTGGTTTCTTCAAAACGGTTATATCGATTTTCACGAGACATCCATTGGCAGATAGCGAACCTTATAGAAAGTAACTGAGTTTATTTTATTTTAAATTATCTGTTACCCGCGACTTTGTCTGCATGAAAATTACCGAGATTTCAACTCATTTTTTAATCCTATTCGAGAAGTAATTATCAGCTTATTGTTGACAATTCGACATTATTATTATTAGTAACTTTGAAGAAGAGGTCTTCCTAATAAAATCTTAGACCATAAATGTATTACGTTAAGAGTTCCATGCTACAATTTCTTGAGGAATAGACAAGCCTGTCTTACATAGTCACAAAATATTAATTACTAGCCTCTGTCCGCGGCTTCGATCGCGTGGAATATTTATCTTGGGCTAACGATAACACGCAGCGGAAGCTCACAACATGCAAAAAGAACCCGATTTCGAAACATTTTTCATTGGTACTTCGCTCCTATTGGCCTTAGCGTGAGGATATATAGCCTATAACCACCCTCGATAAATGAGCTATATACCATTGAAATATTCTTTCAAATCGGACCAGTAGTTCCTAAGATTACCCCCTACAACGTCACAACGCCACAAACTCATAAACTTTACCTCTTTATAATATTAGTATAGAATAACCATCCTCGATAACTGAGCTATATAACATAGAAAGAATCTTTCAAATCAGACCCGTAGTTCCTGAGATTATCCCCTACAACGTCACAAACTCACAAACTTTATATTATTATACTTATATTATATTAGTATAGATAATGGCAATGTATATTAAATGTATTTTTTTTATCTGACTGCGCTATTATATAATATTATTATATACCAGCAAGGTCTTAAGCTGTTAACGTCTTCATCGGACTAATAAGGCGAGCGCATGAGGCACTCAGCCGATTTTATTTGACAACTAGCGCAAGGGTGCACGGCGCACCTCGGCTTGGGCTGTTGGCTGATACATGCAATTTGCGACCTATCTTTTTTTTTTAACGTGAGGAAATCCATTATGGATACCCACCCTCCCGGGGGAGAGGATGGGTTATGTCTGATTCGTACGGACTATAACCCCACGGTGTGCCCACAGACTGTGCTGTTGGGGCGGATCGATTTAGACTATTCCCCTTGGATAGCCGTCCCAACGGTCCGCCCGGTGGAAGGTGGCCGCCGGGCTTCTACCTTTAGAAAGACAGACTGGGTACACATCAGTTGCCTCCCCTCGTCCGCCAGATCTGTGCAATGAAGGGGTGAGCTCCCCGACTGCATCACCTCAGGTTCGGCTACGGTGGCGGGAGGAGTTGAGTAAAGCGCCACCTCCGTTGTCGGAGAGGGCCACTTAGAGGGTCTGCCTCGCGGGCCCTCTCCGCCCCCTCCTTCTGCGAGATGACCGCCTCGCAAAAGGAGGCCACTGCACGCCACATCTGTGCGCTGCCGAGCATAACCGAAACCACACCCGGCAGCGTCAAATTACTAATAACATACTCGAAGAGAGTGTGCTGCGCGGTGTCTACTTCGGCGCTGCATTCGTGACAGGCGGCAGTCTGCTCCCTGCGAGCAAGTTCAAGTTACCACTTGAAACAACTGTGTCCGGTCAGTACCTGCAAGAGCCTGAACGTCAGGGAGCCCCACTCCCTGTTGATCCACTTCCGCAGGACCGGGCGGACGGCGTCCACGATATACGTCCCGAAGCGCTCGTCCGCCAGGTCCTGGATCCACCTCTCGACGGCGTTCTCCTTCAGATGCCGTCTCCTCTCCTCAATTTCCCTGGGAGCCGAAGTTATCGCCGTAAATTCGTACACGGCGGCGGTAACTCCAGCTTCCAGCTCCCAGGGAAGGGAGCCGGCGAGCGTGAAGGCCGCTGCCGAAGACACCGTGTGGTACGCCCGGATTGCCCCCGAGGGCGTCTGCTCAGACCGGTGCCCTGTAGGCGGCCATCGCCCGCACGATTCCCATGTAGAGTTGTCGGCACCCGGCTTTCCAATATTGAGGAGCAACCGGCCGAGTGCCGACGCCGCTCCAGCGATTCGTGGTCCGAGCCCTTTAAAATGGGGCTCGAACCGCCAGCGCCCGTACAGGGTGAGGCCTAGATACTTCATGTGGGCCCCCACCCTGATCCGGGTGCCCTCCACCATTATGTGGGCCCCCACCCTGATCCGGGTGCCCTCCACCATTATGTGGGCCCCAGGTGGTGGCCCCCGCCGAGGCCCAAGAAGGAGTATAGCCTCGGTCTTCTCGAGGGACACCCTGAGGCCCAACCTTCTTATGCGCCTGGCCATGAGGTTTGTGGCCGTCGTAGCCAGGCGTTCCACCTCCTTCCAACCCTTCCCCGGGCTACGACCAGGGTTTCATGCGAGTAACAGATTAGGCGCGCTCCATATGGGAGCGCACCGCGTAGCCCATGTTGCACAGGAGCGGCCCCAAAACCGACCCCTGTGGAACCCCCCTGCTTCGTCGCCCGCCGGACCATCCGCTCGTCACCGTCCACGTAGGTGACCTCCCTGCCCTCGAGGTACGCCTCCAACAGCCGCCGCAGATACGGGGGCACTCCAAAATGACGAAGCGCCTCCCGAATGACCCCGTGCAACAGAATGTTGAAGGGGCGGTATCGTCCAAGGATACCGCCAACAGCCTTTCCCCCTGGGAGGTCGCTTCCGCGGACAGCGACTTGAGGAGGCACAGGGCGTCCACAGTTGAACGCCCTGTTCGGAAGCCGAACTGCGTATCCGATAAATTCGACCCCGCTCCCTCCAGATGCTGGACAACTTGGGAAGAGACAACTCTTTTCAGCACCTTCCCGACGTCGTCCAGAAGGACGACGGGCCGATACCCGGACGCGCAATCCGGAGGGCGGTCCCTCCTTGGCCATTAGGCAGAGACGCCCAAGCTTCCAGGGCTTCGGGAACCGTCCAGCCGCTAAACACCGGTCGAACAGCTCACGAAGCCACCCACCAAGATGGCCCGGCGCAAGGCCGAGCACCCGAAACGGGACCCTGTTTGGGCCGGGCGCTCTCCGCCGGTTGAGGAGGCGTTTTACAGCCCTCCCCATCTCCTCCTTCGTAATTGGAGGAGGATCGTCAGACACCTCCTCAACTTCCGCCCGGGCGGCGGCATGGGAGGAGCCGATAGCAGGGGAGGGTCGTGGAATAATTCTCCCACGACCCTCACCACCACCTCCGGCTGGAGGGTCTCCGTCCCCGGGGGCGCCCAGGATCGTAACTTCTTGCGTACGATCCAATACGGACGCCGCCAAGGATCCCCCTCCAGCGTTTGTAGCAGCTCCTCCCATGCCGCTTCCTTCGCCCGGCTGATGGCAACCTGCATAGTCTTCCTGCACTCTCTGTAGCTGCCATACAGTCGGCCCTCCGCCTCGGGGTCCCGGTGCCGCGGGCGGCGGCTGCGCCCCAACAGCCGTCGGGCTGCGGTACAGCCCGCCCGGAGATCGGCTTGTCTGGGCGGTGTACTCTCCGCGGCATCGACACGTTGCAAACCTCCGTGAAGGCACCACGGGGGCGGGCTGTGGACGCGTCGACATCATCCTGCAGGGGGGCATGACCCACCACCCAATAGGGGAACTTCGCGACCCTCTGGGGGCGGGTGCTGATCCCGGTTTGGAAGGTGGAGACCTCGAACCTGATATATCGGTGGTCCGATAGGGTTTCCACCTCTTCAAGCACTCTTCACCCTCAGACACGGCGTGTGACAGACGGGGTGGCAAACGAGATGTCTACCACAAACCCCCCGTTATGCCGCACGCACGTGTGGACGTCCCCCTGGTTAAGGAGGAACAGGTTCACTTCGGCTGCCCACTCTTCAACGACCATGACCCTCAGGTCTGTGGCTGCCGCTCCCCAGGTCCTCAATTTAGCGTTTAAATCGCTCATGAGGACCATGGGGAGCGGCGACAACCGTCTGACAACTCCCTGCAGGGAGTCGAGGAGCGCCTCGAACTCCCACAGGGGCTTGTTAGAGGAGAAGTACGCCCCCACAATGGCGGACCCTCCCCAAACGGTTGCCACGAACCCGGCACCCCTCTCTCTCACCGCCAGAGGCGAACCTCGGCCGGCTAACCTAAGCTAACTATTCATACATATGTGAGTTGTTGAAACATATATGTCTACCAAGCATACATACCTCAACAACTCTTATATGTGTTTCGTATCGGATAATTTTCTGAACTATTTCAGTTCGATAAGGGAAAAAATAAAACCCTTCCACTTTCATGTGTAAGCGTGTATGCGTGCACGAGTGTGAAGGTGATATGTATAATGTTGTCACAGTGATGTAAGATTTTGTGTGAGTGTGTTGCGCGAGCAGCATACTCAAGGGACTCAAGGGTTCCACGGCGAGAGAATGGATCTAAACTTGAGCAGCTGCCGATGGGGGCCTAATCTGGTAAAATCAAACGTAATAAACGTAAATCTTCATAATGATATTTTAAGTTATTGTTTCATTAGTTCCTTATGCAGTGTAAGTGAGCAATGAGATAATTATATGGTGGATTAATGTTCCAAATATGTTGTCGATAATAAACCTCGTTTCTAATCTAATGTATATGTTACATGTTACTGTTAGTGGCGTGCGTGTCGTACTTACAATTGTTTTAAAGAGCATCTCACAATTTTATATTTTTGTAATACAATTTAAAAAAAACGCGTGCGGAGCTGCAATTGCAGCTTGTTAAAAAATATAATTTTACTAACTATTATATGGAAGCAGCATTATTTTTACTGTTGTCAATGATATTACGGTAATATATTTTTGCTTTATACTAATATTTATAATTGTTATGTTTACAGGTGCTACTAGAATCCTACCTATGTCTGCACTTCAAAACAAGGTATACAAACGTCAGATACGAAATTTAAAAAACGAAGTATCTCAGCTTCGAAGAAAAAGTATTAACTTAAAAGCACGACTTTCTAGTGCCATGAAATATTCAAATGAGATTGCACTACAACAAGTTTTAAAAAATATGACTCCTGCTGGTAAAATTTTTACTAAGTTACAGTACACTCAATCATCCAAAAAATCGAAAGGACGGCGATTTTCTTTAGATGAAAAGATACTTTCATTGACATTATACAAAAAAAGTCCCAAATGTTACTCTCTCTTATCAATATATTTTACTTTGCCCAACGCAAAAACTTTAAAAAAATTATTAAGTCAAGTGAAAATTGGTCCAGGTATAAATGAAATAGTATTTAAACAGTTAAAAAACACTGTTTCGGAGATGAATAAAGTATTGCTCATTCTAACTAAATATTCAAAATGTAGTAATACAGTAACAAGTAGCGCCATCTAGTTTAAGCTGTGTATACTTTAGTTGAAAATAAATGTCAGTCTGTTTCTAACTACTATCCGTGCGTTTTATTAGGTTATGGGCCCAGACAATAATTCGCGATAAATTAAAGTTTTACCCTGGCTTATTTACTTTTCGTGGACTATCAGATTACCGTTTGATATTAAATATAAAATCATGGAGGAAATCACTCCTTTGTGGACCTATATTCTGATTCACTGTCGGTTACCTCGTGGCGTAGTGAAAAATGGCAGGAAGTTACATAGTGAATGTGCCTAAGCTAAAAGGGCGTGAAAACTATGATGAATGGGCGTTTGCAGCGGAAAATGTTCTAATGTTAGATGGTGTGGATATTCATAAACAGGAATCGACTGATGCCAGTTCCGTCGATGAAAAAAAGGCAAAGGCCAAACTCATCATGACAATCGATTCATCTATTTATGTTCACATCAAAAACGAGCAAACAGTTCAAGGTGTTTGGAAACGCTTGAAAACTCTTTATGACGACTCTGGTTTTACGCGTCGCATCAGCCTACTTCGTCAGCTAATTTCTATTCGATTGGAAGATTGCGAATCAATGGGGACATACGTCACACAAATGGTGGATACTGCACAGAAATTAAAAGGTACTGGTTTCCAGATCACTGACGAATGGATTGGATCATTGCTATTGGCGGGGCTAACAGAAAGATTCGCTCCTATGATAATGGCCATAGAACATTCTGGAATGATCATCAGTACAGACATTATTAAGTCAAAATTGTTAGACATGAGTTCGGAAGTTGGTAGCAATGGAACGAACAACGCTTGTTTGTCGAAAAGTTGGCAACATCGTAGCAAGAAAGCCAACACTGCGGACATACAAAAATCGAACATAGCGTCTTCAAAACCTGTCAAAACAATACGCTGTTACAAATGTAAACAACTCGATCATTATATGAATAAATGCCCGAATAATCAAAACAAAAGTGAAACGAATGCTTTTAGTGCGATATTTATGAATAGTACTTTTCAAAAATCTGATTGGTACATAGATTCCGGGGCAAGCTAGCATATGACCACAAATAAAAGTTGTTTAAAAAATGTCACACTCGGCCACAAAGTAAAGGACATAGTAGTTGCGAACAAGGAAACAGTACCAGTTATATGCTCAGGAAATACAATGATTAGAACCATAGTTGATAATTCAGAGTTTGACATTACAGTCAAGAATGTATTATGTGTTCCTAACTTATCAACCAATTTGTTATCAGTTAGTCAACTTATTCGAAACGGAAGCAAAGTTATTTTTGAAGAAGAAGTTTGCTATATACGCAATAGACAGAATGTACTGATCGGAAAAGCAAATTTGGTGAACGGAGTGTACAAATTGAATATAAAGTCAGGAAGTTTGGTGGCGTGCTCAGCTACAACAGTGACAAGTGAGATATGGCACCGTAGACTAGGACACATTAATAGCAAGGACCTGAATGCTATGAGGAATGGCGCTGTAGAGGGAATATCATACATTGATAAAGCAGAAATTAATAAATCTAACAGCATCACATGTTGTGAGGGTAAGCAGGCAAGATTACCTTTTTCACACAAAGGAAAAAGGTGTGAAAATGTGCTTGAAATTGTTCATGCGGACCTTTGTGGGTCGATGGAACAGGTGTCTCTGGGTCAGGCGAGATATTTTTTTATTTTTGTTGACGACTTCAGTAGAATGGCTTATGACTACTTCCTTAACGCTAAAAATCAAACATTGAAGTATTTCAAGGAGTTTAAAGTTCTTGTTGAAACACAAACAGGAAAGAAATTGAAAATTTTAAGAACAGATAATGGTGGGGAGTTTTGCTCTGTGGAATTTGATAACTGTTTAAAAAAAAAATGGAGTAGTGCACCAGATAACAAACCCGTACACACCAGAACAAAATGGTCTTTGCGAACGGCTAAATAGAACAGTTGTGGAGAGAGCTCGATGTCTTTTGTTCGAAGCGAATCTTGATAAAAGATTTTGGGCAGAAGCAGTAAATACTGCTGTCTATTTGAGGAATAGAACGCTAGCTTCGGGTTTACCAAAAACACCATATGAATTATGGAGTAATAAAAAACCAGATCTCGGCCACGTTCGGATATTTGGAAGTCGTGCAATGGTCCACGTTCGTAAAGCAAAGAGGGCTAAATGGGATAAAAAGTCTGAACAATATATCATGATTGATTATGCCGAGAATACCAAGGGCTATAGGCTATATAATCCAAAGACAAAGAGTATTACCATCAGCAGAGATGTTTTCATTATGGAAAAAAAGGACTCTGATATAATACAAACAGTGGTGGAAGACACTGAGCCAATCATTGATGATGAAGAAAAAGATCAAGATGCCAATTTGAGTTCAGAAGAAAATAGCTTAATTTCTGAACAGGATGATACTTATATACCAGATGTGGTCACTAGCCCGTCTAGTTCAGAAGAATTCTTTGATAGCAAGTCTCTGTGTGATGAAGCTGAAAGTCTAGAACCAGAGATTGCTGACATTGGAAAGAGAGAAAGAAAACAACCAGACAGGTATGGATATAGTAATATATGTAAAATTGATGAGGGCTTGGAAGAGAACGATTTCATATATGAGGAGGTAATGAGTGGACCTGAGCGAGAGCAGTGGTGCAGCGCCATGGAGGAAGAGCTCAATTCCTTCGAAGAAAATGAAGCTTGGGAGATACTGGACAAACCGAGCGATACTAAAGTGGTGCAGTGCAAGTGGGTGTATAAAAAGAAATTTAATATTGATAATACAGTGCGATATAGAGCAAGATTAGTAGCAAAAGGTTTTACACAAAGAGAAAGCATAGACTATAAAGAAACTTTTTCTCCAGCACTTAAATATTCAACCTTGAAATTGTTATTTGCTTTAAGTGTTAAATTAAATCTTAATATATCCCATTTAGATGTAACCACAGCTTTTTTAAATGGCCACTTAGATGAGTCTGTTTATATGCAATTATCTCAGAATTTTAAGTGTGATGTGAATCAGAATAAAATTTTAAAATTAAAAAAGGCCATATACGGACTAAAACAGTCGGCTAGGGCCTGGTACAAGCACGTTGATATTTGTTTACAACAGTTGGGCTATAAAAAGTCATTATATGAACATTGTTTGTTTGTAAAATCATCTGAAAAAGTAAAAATATTTGTGGCTTTGTTTGTTGATGATTTTTTCTTATTTTTTAACTGTATTAAAGAAGTAGAATATTTAAAGAGTCAATTAAGCCAAAGATTTAAATTAAAAGATCTAGGTCAGTTAAGACAGTGCTTAGGCATGGATATCAAGATACAAAAGGGTTGTATTTGTATTAGTCAAGAGAGGTTTATTGATAAATTATTATATAAATTTGGTCTGGAAAACTGTAAAAATGTAGAAACTCCTATGGAAATCAATTTAAAATTGGAAAAGGGAGAAAATTTAAATCCCAAATTCCCTTATCAACAGCTTATAGGGAGCTTAATGTATCTTTCAGTTTTGACTAGACCTGACATCTCTTATTGTATTAGTTATTTAAGTCAGTTTAATAACTGTAATACAGAAACACATTGGAAACATGTTAGAAGGGTTTTAAGATATTTAAGTTGTACAAAGTCATTTGGTTTAAAATATGTTAAAAATAATTTAGATTTAATTGGTTTTGCTGATGCAGATTGGGCGTCCAATAACTTAGATAGGAGATCTTATACAGGATATTGCTTTGTATACTCAGGTTGTTTAGCATCTCATGAATGTAGAAAGCAACAGACAGTGGCCTTGTCGAGCACTGAGGCCGAATACATGGCTGTATGTGAAGCGAGCAAAGAGGCAATTTTCTTAAAAAATCTATTATTTGAATTAACTAACAGACAAAACAATATGCCTATTCTATTGTATAATGACAGCCAAAGTGCTCTGAAACTTACTGAAAACTCTGTCTATCATAGACGTAGCAAACATATCGATGTTAAATTCCACTTTATACGAGAAGCAGTGTGTAATAAATTTGTTAAATTAGAATATTTAAATGGTTCTGAAATGCCAGCTGACTTATTGACCAAAAGTCTATCTAAAAATAAACATTATTATTTTATAAATAAAATGGGTGTTGTAGCATTATCTGAGTAATTTAGATTATTTAGTTAAGTGGTGGTATTGCTCATTCTAACTAAATATTCAAAATGTAGTAGTACAGTAACAAGTAGCGCCATCTAGTTTAAGCTGTGTATACTTTAGTTGAAAATAGATGTCAGTCTGTTTCTAACTACTATCCGTGCGTTTTATTATAAAGAAGATCGTTTATGCACATTAATCTTTGATGAGATGTTAATTATGCCTCAAGTGCATTATAATTCAGGAACCGACGAATTTAAGGGCTTTGTGAGTTAAATAATAATAATATACTGGCAGATCATGTTCTTGTATTTATGATAAAGGGAATTAAGAAAAATTACAAGCAACCTGTAGCGTACTATCTTTCACAAGCATTAAAGACAAACGAGTTAAAAAATATATCACTGATGTTATTATAAATGTACAACAAACTGGCCTTATTATTCTTTGTACGGTTTGTGATCAGAGTACAATTAATGTAAGCACTATAAATAGTCTCATTGACGACAATAGAAGTAAATACATAAAACAAGGTCGAGAATGGAAAAATGAGATTTTTGAAATTAATAAAAAAATCATTATTCCTTTATATGATGTCCCTCATCTTTTTAAAGGTTTACGTAACAATTTATTGAATAAGGATTTAAAATATATTGATATAAGTGGCGACAAAAAAGAAAAGATTTTAAAATGGTACTATTTTCAAATGCTTTATGAAGCTGACAATAATTATGGAGAACTACGATACCTTCAAAAAATTACTGAAGAACATATTAATGTTGAAAAAATTAAAAAAATGAGAGTAAAAACTGCTGCTCAAATTTTTAGTCGAAGTGTTGCAATAGCTGCTGTACATCTAACTGCAAGAGGGGACTTGCCTGAAGAATGTCGCCAAATTGTACCGTTTGTCTTAATGGTTGACAATTTGTTTGATAACTTAAATGCTAGTACATTCCATGTGCGTAATGGTAAATTTTACAAAGTTGCGTTAAAAAAGAATTCGCCTCATTATAAATTGTGGTATGATGCTCAACTTTTTTTTATCTAATACTACTTTTATATGTAAAGATAAGGATGGAAAGAAAATAAAAATGGTTGAAAAATCTGTGCCGTCTATAAAAAATTTCATTAGAACTATAGATGGTATGATACAAATTTGTGGTATTCTACAAAATAAGTATTTATTTGATAGCATTCTGACAAGAAATTTTAACCAGGATCCAATAGAAAACTTTTTTGGTAACATTCGAAGCTTAGGTGTACGTAATGTATCCCCAAATTGTGTTTCTTTTGAAGGAGCTTATAAAGCTCTTTTACTAAATAATTATAATACACCACATTCACACAATTCTAACTGTGAAGAAGATGTTAATGCATGTTTACAAAAATTAGATTTTTTTTTTTTCAACAAAAATAATGTTTTCAACCCACATACCAAAAACATTGAAAATGTTATCTTAAATGAAGGATTCGAAAATATTTTCAGTACTAATGCATCAGATAATTGTGGTATAGAGACAAGAGAGTATGTTTGTGGTTGGGTGCTGAGTAAATGTTTAAAGAAAGTTGTTAAATCTTGTCACAAATGTGAGGACATTCTTACTTCTACTAATAAAAATGATAACAAATACATAAGATCTAGGGAATATAACCCAAACAAAAAATGGTTATGTTATCCCTCACAAGAGTCAAAAGCTTGTTTTTATGATTTACAAAAATTAACAGTGCATACATTAAAACAAATTAACATTTCATGTAATATTAAAACGAATATAAAAATGTTAGCTGAAATATTTATCATATTTCCTCTAGATTGTGAGCAACATAAAGAAAATTTCAAATCCTTCTTTTTAGATATGACTATTAATGTTCTGATGTTCACATATATATGTAGATATGTGTGTGTGTGTATTTACTTATTAAAAAATGACATTTGATGATTCTCGTCCTTTTTTTAGCTATTTCATTCTAGTGTCTTCAATAAGACTATTCAAAGTGTTTACACTAAATACTCTAATCACATACTGTACAAAGAATAATAAGGCCAGTTTGTTACACATTTGTATTATCATCTGTGATAAAAAAAAAAATTCTTTAATGTTTGTCCAAATAGGGTGCTACACCTACACTTTTTTCAATTCCTTTTAACATAAACACAAGAACATGCACTGTCAATATACTATTATAACTCACAAAACCCTCAAGTTAACCAGTTCCTGAATTATCGTGCACTTGAGACATAATTGACATCTCATCAAAGATTAACATGCATAAGTGATCTTCTTCATTCATCTCCAATACAATGTTTTTAACTGTTTAAATACTATTTCGTTTATACTTGGACCAATCTTTACTTGACTTAACCATTTTTTTATTTTTATTTTTGCATTGGGTAAAGTAAAATAGTTTGATATGAGAGAGTAACATTTCGAAATATTCTTCTACTCAATGAAAAAAAAAAAACAATGAAAGTATCTTTACATCTTAAGAAAATCACCGGGTTTTAGATATTTTGGATGATTGAGTGTACCATACATTAGTAAAAATTCTGCTTGCAGGAGTATTCTCCTATTAAACTTGCAATCTCGTTTAAATATTTCATGGCACTTAAAGGGCGTGCCCTTGGGTTTTTATTGTTTCTTCCGAAGTTTTTACATTGAGAAAAGTAAAATAATTTAGTAACAGACTATAACATTAAGATCTTTTCTTGTACAATACTAATGAACATATTGTGTAATTTAAAAAAAATCATCAGGCTTGGATTTTAACTGTTTGTTTTTTTTTTCTTACAACCTAGATACTATAATCGTATATGTCTGAACCAATCTTTACTTGCTTTTATGTATTTACTCTAATATATTTAATGAGACTATTCAAAGTACTCATATTAATTTTACTCTAGACACATACTGTACAGCCATAGACTGTACACATAGAAATTACACGTCCCCGTGGTATGTATGTATGTATGCCATCATATGGTAGTATGTAGGTCATTCAGAGGCATATCGAAATAGACATGGATGGCTCTCAATTAATGTTCAGGCAATTGTTACTCCTAATATGACAATACAGGATGTAGTTGCAAGATGACCTGGAAGTGCTCACGATAGTCGGATATTTCGAAATTCCAGAATACATTCAAGGTTATTAGCGGGCGAGCTACCTCTTCATAGAGAAAGTTACGAAACTGCGATGCATTTACTAAATAAACGATATTATAACAAATACAAGAAGTATGTTAACAATCAGCTGAACGTGGAAAAGATACCCAAGTTCCCTAGTGCTAATGAAATAAGAATTTTTGTTTTCAGACACTAAGTGCTTTGCAAAATATGGAAGCAGATGTTAGGCTTGGAATCCGATACTGTAGGGGATTCTGGTACGTAAAATGGATTTATATAATTCCCGGTCTTATCAACAAGAACGTGATAAAGAGCAGGACTCAACCGTTATAGACTTTCTAGTGTATATGCATAGACGAGCTTTTGCACTGAAAAATACTAATGCCCGTTAAGTCAGAGTAGAGTCTGGAAGAGTCAAAGATACAGTGATGCCTCCTGCAGTCACCTCGTGTGCGAGCACGAAGAGCGTTTAAAAAAGATATTCTATGTTGTACAGACATTTATTTCGTACCAAAGTTGAGTTAAGACTACATAGCAATATGTTTCTTAGAATATTTTACGCTGACTCGGGAAGTCATCGGACTTTATTAGATGTTGATCGTGTTGTTTGTTTTGAAATTTTAGTGTGACTTTTATGGTTGTAATGGAACCAAAAAAAATATTTTTGGTGTTGTAGTACCTGAGTGTAGAAATATTTCGATATATACGAGTATTCCAAATATATCATTTATTGATGAAACACAAAAAACAGACACGAGAAAAAAATGGTTGAAATTAGCAAGATAACAAAACGCTGAAATGTCTTTTATTTCACCAATTTGCTTGCGTGAGGATTACTTTGATGTAAGTATAACTATCTTCAACACTATTTCGACTGCATATCAATGATATGTTATCCATTGACAACATTCATTGCTATGCGGACGATAGTACTGGAGACGCATATTACACGGGCCGTGCAAATATCCCTCGTTCCCTTGTGGTAGAGTCGTGAACAACTTGTGTCTCAGGTCAAGAACGCACTGTCGAAAGTATCCGATTGGGATCGGAGCCATCTAGTTCATTTCAGCCCTAGTAAGACAAGTTTGCGCATTCTTCCAGGACATTCCACTTACCATCGCGAATAGTATTGGGATCCTTGGTGTCAAAACTTCTAGCGACGTTCAGTTTTGTAGTCATCTGAAAGACAAGGGTAAGCTGGCATTCAAAAAGTTCGATGCTCTGAACAAGGCGAAACTGACTTTGTAAGCGTAAAACCTACGCCAAAAACAAAGGTGTCCAAGTTATTTTTGAAAATAAATATTTCAGAAGTATTTGTTTTTTTTGACCGCTATTGACCCAACAAGGTCTTAACAGCTTCACCGGACTAAATTTCAGAAGTAAATGTACATGAACTGCTTATTATTCCAAAAACACTGCCACTTTACAATCTAAAATATGGTCATCTACATCTCCTTTAAAATAGAACAACTCATGGGAACCTGAATGTCTAACGTTTCTAAATTAAAAAGAAAACTTATAGATGTGGCTGATAGTGATAAATCTAGCTATACCACATCTACATTGTTTCAAGCGTCATCATCTTTCTAGAGAACCAGTCCAGTTTAACTAGTTTCAAATGACGGTCACCGACATTTTAAATGGCTTTGCTCCGGAGGGTTAATATAGTCAGATAGTAGTGGTCTAAACGAAGACGAAATTAGAATAAGTAAACAAAATAACAAGTTCTGAATAATGTGAGAATAAAAATTGAGGCAAAACCACGCTTGTATGTAGGATTAACTAAAGAACATTTTTTTTTTGTTTTGGTTGACCTAATTAGTGAAAACCCTAATATTCCCATTGAGCACATTTACTTATTATTTATGCATGAAAAAAATTACATTAGATACAACACTTTCAGAACTTGCTGATAAATTTGGGATATCTGAATCTTATGCTGGCAATTTTTTTCTAAATTCCATTAATTGCAAATAATCTCAGACCATTTATTGTAAAATTGGACATTAACAACTTTAAGATATGTTTACCAATAGCATCTAGACATCGGTATAATACAAGTTAACTTTGCATTACTTTTTTTTCATACTGTTTAGAAAATTGTTGAAAACTATAACTATCGCATAATGGGCCTAGATGGCCATGCCATGGCGATAGAGGAGTTAGAAGAAAACTATTCACATACTTTAGCCAAAATCATGAAGATGTTAATTTATATAAAAAAAAAATAACAATTCAGAACGAACCTCATTATCGTTCTCATATCATACCAACAAAATTACCTGAGATATTCTATGCCAGATTTTGCTGGAAATTATTCCGAGCGTAAAGTTTTTACATGACTTCTTAACTCTTTAATAGGTAACAATTATAGTTTAGAAAATATATTGATAGCACTCTCCGTGCTAATGACTGCATCGGAGGTTTTACTAATGAACTGAAACTATGATTTTCGGTTGGCACCGTTTTACAATACATCTCTAGGTAGCACACATATTCATATGTTTTATTTATTTTGGCTAATTTGATAAACTATTTATTTTTCGCTTTTTAGTGCCTTATGGGTTTTTGATTAAAATTGAAGTCGGTTAATTTTTTTTTTTGAAAATCTACTTTTTTAGCGCTATTAAGTCGATGTGGGCATAATAATACCCGAACAGCCGATAAGTCAAAGCAGGTTTAAAAAAGTCGTTAAGTCGTCTCAATTGGAACTGAATTCATATTTTTACTGGCCATTGTCTTTCTCCTGACTATATATCCATCCTTTCTGGAGCTCCATCTCTCGTGAAATAATAACACCTCGCTAGAATATCACCTTGGTGTAAGCGAAAAGAGAAACTCAAGTAAAACAGAGATTTGAAATAACAGTTATACGTCAAAACTTGCAAGAATACCAAAAAAATTACAAAAATCTTTACTTTTAATATTCTTTAAAAGAAATCCTGAAATAGTTGAAACAAGTTGAGATTTATCAATTGAAAGAACGAAGGGTCTCAACAGAAGTTGCAAATTTTTTCAAACTCTTAATAACTATTTTAACTGAAAATAATTTACAGATACAAAAGATTACAAATTTACATTTCTGACAGCAGTGGAAGTGAAGAAAATATCATGAAAAAGGATATTAATTCAATATAAGCTCAAATTTAATATCAGTAAGGGTTCAGTTATGACATATTCACGCTCCTTAAAACACAATGTATAAAACTGGTATTCTTTGGGACTAACCCGAATGGCTAAGATTAAAGGTGTGTTTGACGCCAGACTTTTAATGATCACATTAAACTAATTCAATTGTAAATACGACTAAAAATGTTTCAATTGATAATTATTGCGTGGAATATTTTGAGAATTACACATTATTTATTACTCAAATAAATAAAAATCGGATTGGATTCGCGATGTGAGATGTGTCTGATGTGATTGCATGAAACTTCAACATTCAAAAACTATTGAATGAGATGTGGAAAGTTAGAAACCTTAGTTTCTGGTAAAAGCTAATGTTAATATCAAGTTGATAACCAAATTGTTTTATTCTTAAGACAAATGCTTATTTTATAATAACTTCCATAACTTTAGGTTTCAATAATATTTTTATAATTTAAATAATTAAAACTGAAATCTATTTAATAATGTTAATTAATATTTCAAGTTGTACTTAATAAAACAGCTCAGTTAATTACAAATACAGTGAAATAAATAATAATGATTACTTTAATTAATATAATTTTTTTTCTATTCAATGTAGTTATTGTAGGAACTACATACATATGATCCAAAAGTGTAAAAAGTTAAACGCCCAGAAAAATGGTTTAATGGCTGCAAAGACTGACATTAGGTTTCATAAAACCATTCAGAAGCAGTTACGTAGTGTCCGTCTCCAATAAAATAGTTTAAATGCTACTCCCGGAGTAGTAAGGCTAGTCATTTATATAAATATTGATGGAATAACTGCAACAGCATAATTACAGCAGCATACAACAGCATACTAGCTACGAAAGAAGGGGTATATCTTTGAGGAATTAAGAATTAGTATATCGTTAGTTAATGGTGTTCAGACACACCAGAATATACTGGTTACACAAGTTCCCGTAAAAGTTAATGATTTCACAGTGCTTACAACGTTTTTGGTTCTTCCAGATTCACGCAACAATCAAACATTTCTTGGCGTTGGATCTTTTAAAATGCCCGTCATTATAGGTCTTTTTATCTGTAACAGATGATTTAAGTAGCATTCTGATGGGTGGGGTGTCTCGGAACCTCAGGGAGGGAACAACACGCGAATACAGCTTCCCAGTGGAGCCTTAGCCTGCCCTCCAGGACCGTAGTGCGTGGTGAAGGGCCACACCCTACTAGAAGTGACCCTGTTAACTCGGAACACTACGGCACTAAGCTGGAGAGCCAATAAAAACCCCTCAGTGGGCGTGAGCAGCGCGCTCAGTACCGAGTTAAGGCGGAGGAAGGTCCACGTGGACCCCAACGGCCTAGTACCGGATAGCAGCTGACGGGTTGGGGGTTTAACTAATTCCGGCAGGCGTACTGCGAACTCAACAAGGACAGGCGGACAAAATGAAAACAAAGTCTAAAAGAGGAATAGACCATGAGGGTACCGCTGCCCTGACAGCGGAGAATCCTTCCCCGGGCCTACGAAACCGGGCTGCCCATCGTTTTCTGGGGGTGGGGCACAACTTTGCCACGAGGATCACGGACTATTAATGCTACCAATAACATTACGTCTATGACTATTGCTTCCAGGATTTCGAAAGTTGTATTAGAGATGATAGACGAGTTCGATTCGATTATCGATTATCAGTCATGCAGGGCAGCGATGATAGTGACGATCCACCTGCTTCGTTGCACACGCCGGAGTTGGTCACGTCCGATGCTGAGACGATAGAGATAGGACGATCTTCTTCTATGGTGACCAAAGAGCTTCAACTCAAAAGAGATCATCACAAAACGACGGGAGAAGACTTTGACTTGGCCCTAGCGAAGGCCAATCTTGGGCTGGTGGAGAAGAAGATTCAGAGGAAAGCGGAGCAGGAGATCTAGGTGGTGGCATGGCGAGCGCGCAAAGAACGCGCAGCGAGACGAAAGGCGACTCCAATTGACCCTCGAGAGAAACCTTCAGTGGATCTCTACAAGAGGGTGCTTGACGACGTCGAAGTAATCCGTTGTGTCACGAAGAAATCGGGGCACCTGTAGGGCGTATGTGTGAAAGCCCTGAATGACGCGACTGCTTCTATCGTTGATGTTATCAATGAAGTGTGTAGCCGTATCTCCACTGAGGTATTTGAGAAATTACAGGTGGCCTAACATATTTTTGAATTCTTTTTTAGCAATCCTGTACCGTTCAGGAGCTAAAGATATGGGTTTACAAAAGATAGGAGGACTCGTAATGTCAATATAATGATAAACCAAGTGTTTCGGTATCTCTTTAAAAGCAATACGTTTAAGAAAGTCTGGATATTTCATTAAAATATTATACACGGTATATTACATATGTGACGGATATATTACAAGAAATCGTTGAATGTACTAATGCTTTCGCAATAACTAGGATAAGCAACACTGCTGAAGTTTCGAAAAAACGCAAGAATCGCTTATGGTCTCAAAAGAATCTTTCTGAGATTAAACATTTATTCAGCTTGATTTTGTACATGGGTTTGGTAAAGCTTCCGAAACTTGCTGATTATTGATCCACGGATGAAATTATTGCCCAATATTTTCCTCGATCTGTGATGTCTAAAAATAGGTTTGAGCTTCTCTTACAAATGATCCATTTTAACCAAGATGACGATAATAACAAATCGGACCGACTTCACCGCGTGCAACAATTATTGAATATGCTGAATGTTAATTTCAAAAGAAAAAACTTACCAGCTGGCCTAGATTGCAACTATGTATGACATGTACAAAGTAAAAGTTCCAAATCCTGCTTCATACGGGTTTTTTGATAAAATATTTCGATGTATGAAATTATCATTTGAAACGCCATCCTGAGACACAAGTACTAATAGTGATTCTTTGAATCTGAAAATCAAACGCACACCTTCAAGATGTTAAAAATTTACTTAACCAGTTGAGCATACATCAAATACAGGCTGCATTCAGCTCCTAAAAGTGTATAGTTGTGGCTAAAAATTTTATGGCATGACATTAAATGGTTTTGTTTTTCTGGACAATTTGAAGCAGGAACTGTCAAGTTTAAAACAGTCTTATCTGAGTCTGACTCGTTAAAGACAATTTTATTTTGTCTAAGGGGGAAAGCAAATGAGCTTCGGCAGCCCCAAAAATGTTACGATGGTACAACACTTATATCTGAGAAAATAAAAAAGGATCTTTTTAGTATATTGCACTTAATAGAAACCGATTACCACGAGTTCTGCAAATCTTTATAAACTACCGCAAAATACTATCGCCGATCCCGATTTGGAAGATTTTCATGAAAATTAAAGCATGCCACTGATTAATACTTTTGTTATTACAAGTTCTTTTAAAGTAAACATAAACTATTTAACGTGGAGATAATTACAAATTTTAGAAAATATATAAATTAATTTATATTAAATTTCTAGAAACTGCGAATACCACAATGTAATTTTCTGGCAATATTGCAAAATTAGTACGTAATGACTCATCTCCTTTTTCCTTACCTCCACAGAATTATAGCCAGTAAATTCATAATTTATTACGAAACCTCTTCCGCCAGCAAATAGAAATAAAATAAATCACAACAATAAAATAAGAACTGTCAGCTTAGACACGTGTTACAGAATATTTAAATTTAAATAATGTCCATCTGTAAACAAAGGTAAGTCTCTTTTCAATAAAAGTTTTTTAAAGCAAGTATTCGACACGTTCTTTTGTAATAATCCGGCACATGTCTACTTATTCAGAATCTTACCAGGAGGCAGCAAAATATTCCCTCCTGCTAAAAAAACATTCGCTGAAATTTTATCATCTTCTGCTATCAATGAAAAGTCATTACCATCTCATCAAATACACAATCACACACATGATTTGAACATCCACAAACATATAAATTCATGTAGTAATACAATTTTATAAAAACAAAAAAAACATGCTTTTTTATCTAAGGACTATGATATAAAAGCTCATAATTATTTATGTAATTAAGAATTATGAAATTCCATTTTCAACTTTTGCTTTGAATAGTCGTAAGGAGTCTTCTGATGTATATTATTGCTTTAACCTTACCCCCGTAAGGTTTTTTTTTTAATTTGCTTCTTTAATGGAGTGTATAATATCTCAAGAATATTGTGTCAAAACTTTAAGTCGATTGAAGCAAAATTGACGAAGTTATGAGTTATTTAGCTGTCGGATTTAATTCTTTTACCTGCCCGGCCCGAGCGCGCTATTATTACCTGGCAGATGTTTCGCTCTCTATGTCTCTCTCTCTCTCTCAGTTTTATTCATAGAAATTTCAGGCAAGTTTAAACTTGCTTAGAGTATAAAATTTAGTGTGGTAGTAAAATTTCTATTGAGCAGACACACAACACGTGTACACGTGTTCCTATTTTCATATAATTTAGCTGTTTTCAAGTTTTGTTTTTAATTATTGCCAAAACGCCTTAAAAAATTCTAAGATCTTATAGAAAATCAACAGCTTCGAGATTATATCGGCCTAAAAAATTGTACCTCCGCAAAAACGAAGACATTGTAACAAGTAGCGTGTCAGCAAAAAAAAAAAACAAAGTGACCGTTGAAAATGAAGTTCATAACTTGAAAACTATAGCAGCACCGATCGCTTTGAAATTTTGAACACTCATTCTGTACATCATTTACGAGATAACGCTGGAGAGTTTTTTTTTTCAAATTTGTTAATAATTATTATTTTACAACTTCAAATTAGCCGTTTCTTTTCATAAAAATTGCATGTCTCCCTTCAAAGTGATCCAAAAAAGTAAAAAAATGAAATTTCGAAAAGCTTTCAGGAGAAAACTATTATCTAACGAATGAATTTTCATTTCAGATGATCCAGCACCAAGTTATGAGGGGAACTGCAATTCTACTTTTTTTAGAAACACGTCCGAATAATTGCTGCTATTGCAGTATTTTTTAATATTTCTTCGTGAAAATGTTATTTAATATTCAGCGTGACGGGTCGATGGCCTTGCAAGACGATGGTCCTTTAGACATCGCGGTGGCTAAGCGGCTCTCTTCGCCATCTGGCTTTGTAGAACGAGGAAGCGGTAGCACAAATGAAGAACAATTCTCTGCGCGACCTGTTGAACCTTGTGATAAATATTATATACATTGTCAAATATGTTCAAGCCATATATTTTGTCGAAGCGATTGTGGGAACACGCACACATGCGTAGGATGTTTAATATAAGAGTGCCTTAAGCGCTTCCATTAGTAGTCCGGTCAAGCTGTGAAGACCTTGCTAGGTCAATAGCGTACGCAGGGGCGGTTGCTCAGGAACAGAGCCAGAACGGTCCCTGGCCGCCCCTAACATGCGGCCGACGGTACACCGTGGGTCTTTAGACCGTGCGAGTCATCTCCCCCAGGAGGATGGGTATCCGTTAGGGATTTCCCCACGTTAATAAAAAAAAGGCCAATAGTGTAGTCATTGCGAGAAAAAAATAATAATATAAGAAACTTATATTGCAATAAACATGTAGTTGGCTCGCAGCTCTTGTGCCTGTCATTTCGTAAACCTTGGGAACCAAAATTGGTGACCCTGTACGTTCATTCGCATACTCGCCTTCTCGCGGTACACAATGAATGCGCAAAACGGCACAGCCCCTTCGCTTGTGGCACGAGCACAGCCAGCTCCAACTAAAAACATAAAAATGGAGGATCAACAGACTATCATCTCCACACTATCGGTAGCTAACAAAAAACCATATTTCTGGCTGGAAAATCCACCCCTATGTTTCATGCAGGTGAAAGCAATCTTAGCGCCGCAAAAAACATCAGACGCAAAAATAAATATTTCATGACAGTAGCGAAATTCAATAAAGACGCAATTCAGCAAGTTTCAGATATCGTTTCGCAAACCCTCCATTAACCAACAAATTCGAAACACTAAAAAAAACGTCTTCTCCATATTTATGAAGAATCGGAAAGTTCCAAAAATTAGTTTCGGAGATGGAATTGGGCGACCAGAAGCCTAGCCAGCTGTTGCGGAAAATGAGAGAATTGGCAAAGGACAAGATAGATGATGATACATTAAAAATACTATGGCAAGGTCACTCACCGTCAGCAGTGAGATCAGTACTCATCGTGACGTCTACGCAGGACGTAGTGGGATTAGCCACAATCGCGGACAAAGTTCTAGACACCCACTTGTGGACGGACATCAATGAAGTAGTCCAACGTAGCTCAGGTACAAACCGAATATTTACGGTTCCAAGGTCAAGCTCAGTATTTGGTAGGATAAGCTCGGCGTAGTGTATTATAAGTTTTTAAAACCGACTGAAACAATCACAGGTGATCGTTATAGAACGCAAATAATACGTTTGAGCCGAGCATTGAAAGACAAACGGCCGCAATACAACGGGAGACATGATAAAGTGATTTTACAGCATGACAGTGCTTGATGTTGTGAAAGTGGTCAAGACATACTTAGAAACGTTAAAATGGGTAGTTCTACCCCTTGCGCTCACCGGCTCCCTGCCCTGGGAGCTAGAGGTGGGAATTCATGCCGCCGTGTACGAGTTTACGGCGGCAAAGAAGAGAAATGGGGAGCCTCCAGCCCGCAGGGATATAGAGGTCAAGAGGAGAGAGGGTCGGGAGGAGGCGCTAATGCGATGGCGGACGAGCGTTTCCGGCGTTATACTATTGACATCGTCCGCCCGGTTCTGCAGGACTGGATAGGAAGGAGTTGGGGTTCCCTGTCGTTCCGACTGGCGCAGGTGCTCACTGGACACGGTTGTTTCGGATGGTACTTGCACCAGATCGCTCGCAGGGAGCCAACTGCCACACACCATGAGTGTGGCGCGGCGAAGGACACCGCGCAGCGCAATCTAAATGTGTTGCGCGGGAGGAACAGCGCCGCATTTTGGCTGCGGTGGTGGGTGGAAAGCGATGGCCTCCTGTGAGGACGTCATCTCGCAGAAGCAGGCAGCGGAGAAAAAAAACGGCGGAAGCCAAGTTGTACGCCTTATATAAGGACTACTACTACGTTCTTGTGTTTATGATAAATATAATTAAGAAAAATTATAAACAATTCGTGTATACTATTTTTCAGAAACAAAGAAAGTTGAGTAACAAGAAATATCATAGATGTTATCACAAACCATTCTTATTTTTATTATTTGTTACAGTTTGTGGTCAGAGTACAATTAATGTATTCATTTTGAATAGTCTCTCTGAAGACACTAGAAGTAAATATCTAAAACAAAGACAAGAATAGAAAAACGACATTTTCGAAATAAATTTTAAAAAGCATTATAACTTTGTATGATGTCCCTCATCTTTTAAAAGGTATACGTAATAATTTACTAGATAGGGACTTAAAATACATTAATGACAATAAAAAAGAGGAGATTTTAAAATATAATTATTTTCAAATGCTTTATGAAGCTAACAAATATTAACAAGAACTACAATATTTTCAAAACAAATATTGAAGAGTATATTAAAGTACATAAAAAATGAAGGTTATAACTGCTGCTCAATTTTAGACGAAGTGTTGCAATAGCTACTGAACATCTAACAGCAAGACGTGACTCACCTGAAGAATGCCGCCTAATTTATACCCTTTGTCTTAATGGTTGACAATTTGTTTAATAGCTTAAATGTTAGTCACATTTCATTTGTACGGTAAAAAGAATTCGCCTCGTTATAAATTGTTGCATGATACTAAACTTTTTTTTATCTAATACTACTTTTATACGTAAAGTATGCAAATAGAACAAAAACGGTAGAATGATCTGTGCCATCTTTTTAAAAAAATCATAAAAACTGTAGATAATATGATAGAAATATGTGATATCTACAAAATAAGTATTTATTTGACAGCATCCTGACAATTTTTTTTAACCAAGGTCCAAAAGAAAACTTTTTTGGTAATATTCGAAGCTAACAGATTTTCAAAAAACCCAGCAGTGAGCAACAGACATTATAAAATTTCAGTCCCACCTGTTTTAATATCTGTAAAATGGGTATATGGTAGTTCATGTAATTCCTGTGGACTAGACTCACGTAGACATATTTAATAATTTAAGAGCTTTTGAGGGATTTGGGATCGTTGTCGAAGGATTAGCAAAAAAGTGAGTAATGAAGTGAGTGCAACACTGTACGGTACTCTACTGTAACAAGTTTTACTAATATGCGGTACACTCAATCGTTCAAAAAATCCAAAGGCCGGAGATTTTTTTTTACATAATCTTCATATTCAAGAAAATATTTGACCTATTAACCCCAGTAAGCTATATATATGCCTGCTCATCAAATGTTTAGATATGAATTTACGAAGATATTTAGATACTTTTGATGATGTTTTCAAAGCTGCAAGTTTATTTGTATCCTATGTTCGAAGCTTGATGCACGCCGAAAAAATTGATCTCGACATAGAAACTACGTTGCCGTTACGAAGATTTCTAAAAAACAGAAAAAACATTATGAATTATGACAACACGATGGAACAGTATTGGTTATAGACCCAAAGAGATTCTATTCTATCTCTGTCTACAAAGTCATTATTAATACAGCTTTAATTAAAATAATGGAAAAATTCATGTGCAATGAAGATTTAATGTAAGATACCGCTTGTTTTAAGAAACTTTTTGAGATGAGCACATTTCGCCTAGGCAACATAAGCAAGACTCAGATTCACAAAGTGACGAAGATGTCTTAGGCTTAGACCAAACAGCAAAAGACGACATGTGTTTTTCGTTGTCGTCACACATTCTAGGTAACCTATCTAAGTGCACCGCAAGCTTCGAAGGTTCATCGAAACATCCCGAAGCTGTAGAAGCATTAATAGATGCGGTGGAAATGTTACGGACTGTAAGTCAGACAACAACGGTATGGCTCTTTGTGGACTTTCTATGCTACTTCACGAAAAAGCAGCAATATGATGGCGTGGAATGCGAAACGAAATAGTGTCGTGGTCAGATGCTATGAAACGCCTACGTTCGATGTAGGGAATAGCAAGCTTTGCATATAAGTTATATCAAGACATATTTGCTGCTGAGCAAGGTTTGGTACGTGCTGATATATTCATAGTGAGAATTCGAGCTTTGTTAGCAAAGTTATCATATCAACTCAGATTAAGAAAAATACTATATTAAGGGCTTTTAAAATCTAAGGTTAATCGTGGATGTGGCTCTCATGAACCATTTCGGAGTTACCCTGATAGCCGTTTGGCTGGCGGAAGCAAGCAAAAATCTTCTCATCGGTGACATCAACCAATTACCCTATATTGACCGAGAAAAGTTGTTTCGGATGGCTCACTGCAGACCAATGGCCGTAGCCGGAATTGACCAACAACTTAACTGCACGTACATGAACCGCATGGATGTAGTTTACGCATTAAGTCAAGTATACGACGGTACATACTAGGGTGATTCAAAAAAACATAAAAAAAAATTTTCTTCTCTCCAGCATGCTTAAAAGTTCAATTTACATGTAAGGAGATCCCAGTTAAAATTTGAGCGCTTAATATTAATATTAAGGACATCCGCATCGCACTTCTTTATTTTCCATAAGAATAACATAGAAAAATATTCGTTTGTACCTTCTGATTTTTATTGCTTGCCCATCATTAGTCATAAAAAAATCCCTGTACATATTTTTGTAGAGAATTGAACGCTCTACAAAAAAGGTCTCTTACGATTTTTCCAAAAACCTAACCACTTAAAAGTTATTCGAGGTCAAATTCCAATATACTGAAAATTTGACCATTTGTAATGCATTACAGCGAATTCGATAGTTATGGAAAATTTTCTTCAATATTTTTATGTCTCTTCTTAATTTAGGCTTTCACAAAACCTTTTCAAATTTTCCGCAGTCATTATTTAAGAAAAATCAAGCAGTTTGATAAGAAATTATTAATATGTATTTTAAATATTTTGTTTTCTCTCATTTTTATTGATGAAAATTCAAAATCATGATAAGTAAAGTAGTGCATTCGATCGGTTTTCTAATTATCCAATAATTTTTGTTTATGTTTTTATATTTATAATTATTAATATTTATTTTCAAAATTTTATTTGAGTTATTCCCTCATCCTTCTTCAAAGCCCGCTAAAAAAGAAACTTTTCAAACTCTATCGGTAATGTAACTGTTTTTTTTTGGTTGGCGGAGTTGTGGATAAAGTAGTTTAATTTGTTGATATTTTTGTGAAAATTGATTTTGCTGTCTCTCATCGTGTTGTTATTAGAAATATTAGTTTTTTTTTTTACATAAGTATTTGATAATTTTGAGTTTATATCTTATTATCATCACAAGAGTTATAATAAAGTTAGTTTCTCGATAATGCATTACAAATGGTCAAATTTTCAGTATATTGAGCTTTGACCTCGAATAACTTTTAAGCGGTTAAGTTTTTGGAAAAATTGTAAGAGACCTTTTTTGTAGAGCGTTCAATTCTCTGCAAAAATATGTACAGGGATTTTTTTTATGACTAATGATGGGTAAGCAATAAAAATCAGAAGGTACAAACGAATATTTTTCTATGTTATTCTTATGGAAAATAAAGAAGTGCGATGCGGATTTCCTTAATATTAATATTAAGCGCTCAAATTTTAACTGGGATCTCCTTACATGTAAACTGAACTTTAAGCATGCTGGAGAGAAGAAAAAAAATTTTTTTGTAATTTTGAATCACCCTAGTACATACTTACCGAAACCAATAGTGACATCTTTGAGCATCAAGGGCTATCAGGGTGAACAAAATCCTCACACGCCCCGATACTCTCTTCCTAGTACACATACAAGAGAATAAAGCCCTGACACACAATGGCTACGGGGCAGACGAAGAATCGCGCCTCTTAACAATCCATGATTCTCAGGGATTAATCTTTAGATCGGTGGTGATCCAGCAAACAAAGGGCAAAAGCATGAAAACCCTGGATAGCGTATCAACCTGCTATTAGTGGCAATATGCAGACACACCAACACCTGTATCTACTATAAGGACGTGAATGACGACGCAGTTGGTTCATCCATTCGTCCGTGGACGCTCCGGCACAGGAAATTGTTTATTACAATTTAAAAATGTCAATAACAAGATAAAAACGAAGCCGCCTCAAAGGAGATAATCTTTATGAAAAATAAGTAATATAGTATGTACAATGTAAAGTAATATAACGTAACGTAAAGTAGTAAACGTACAATATTTAATACTTAAGTCACAATAGTTACAAGTAAAACGATTTTTAAATCTATACTAATATTATAAAGCTAAAGAGTTTGTTTGTTTGTTTGGTTGAACGCGCTAATCTCAAGAACTACCGGTCCGATTTAAAAGTTTCTTTTAGTGTTCGATAGCTAATTTATCGAGGATGGCTATAGACTACATATAATCACGTTAAAACCAATAGGAGCTGAGCGCTGATGAAGAATGTCTCAAAATCGGACTATTTTGGAAGCTTCCGCTGCGTGTCAATGTCAGTATTATATGCGTTGCCATGGTAACGCGATAATATTCTATCGAAAATATTTTCATGTTTTATTTTGTGTTCCTATTCAAAAAGTTTATTCTACGTTAGTTTTGTTTCCAATTTTTAATTATACGCGTGTTACCTACTGTACTACCTACCTAACGCACTTGTTACCTACTGTACTACCTATATAATATACTCCAATACCTAGAACCAGGTAACGCGCACTCGGATTACAGTGCAAGTTCCCATCGTAAGTGCTGATCGTGTGGAATGTACACTTCGTGGGACAATAAAGCAGTGACAAAAGGTTGATCTCGCTCTATCCCTTGAGCTCAGAGGTTCACTCGCTAGTTTTAAGTTAAATTTTGTAACGATTAATAATATTATAAGTTTATTAAAGGACAAAAAATAGTCTTTGTTTTAAAAACCTCCCACTGACGGCCAACTACGTAATTCGCGTTACGTTTATATCGTAAACATTTTTAAAGTTTATTTTGTGTTGCTATTCAAATACTTTAGTAGTAATAATATTCGTCCAATAAGACAGTCGAAGGAATAAACAGATACTGCCAATTCTGAAGTTGTCAATATAGGTAGTTGTTTCATATTTAAAAGTTTTTTTATCTTTTGTACAACTGTATTTAGCTATGACAATAAAAATCTTTCTTTCTTTCTAGTTTTCTTCTATGTCCAAGTTGATGTAAAGGTATAAGCGCCAAATCCTCTATATAATATTTCATACATTTTTATCTTCTTAATAACAGAACTCATGCTCCGTGGTATTATTTTTCAGTCATTTCACTTATGCACAATAAACGAACCATATTACATAAAACGTCACCAATTTAACACAATATAGAGACAAGTAACACAAAATAATAAATTATGAATAAAATATAAAATCCACTACATGACAGAATGAAATCCGGCCAAAAGCTTTATTCTACGTTAGTTTTGTTCCCAATTTTTGATTTGTGATATATTACGTATTATAAAAATAAAGTGTGTGTATATAATATTAAAATAAATACTTTTTGGTGAATACATACATACATATATCTGCGATGCTACAAAATCAACATTTTTTTAAATGTTCTCGATATGTCCTGCTATGATATGATAATATGCTGGACCTATTTGAACAGTTTTTTTTCTTAGAAATGACTACGCTATTGATCTAGCAAGGTCTTAACAGCTTCACCGGACTACAAGTAATATGTGAACGGGAATTTTACGGGCAAATAAGTAACTAATTATCTGTTTTATTTTAAGCTAGCGGGTTCAGCAGACGTTGCCCACCCTGATAATAAGACAGACTATACCTAAACCTTGCCCAAGAATCATTTTATATATTAGTGAAAACGACATGAAGATGCATTTTGTAGTTTTTGATCTTATCGCGAACAGACATATACACAAACGTGGAACAGGACTTTGTTTTACACTATGTAGTGATGAACTGTTATCCGTACATTCGTCTGTGTAAATTAATCAAAAATATGTTGTTCACTGTAAACATGCGCATGTGACGTGCGCTGTACTGGACTCCAGGAATAAATATAATTGAAAGTTATATGTGTAGATGTGATTTAAATTATAGCAAGGTATAATAATAACTTAATTATATCAACACTATGGACATATTATATCTATATAATAAAAGATTTGACACATATTGTTTGATAATGTTTAGCTTAATGTTTTCATTACTTTCATATATAGTGTAAGTGAGCAGTGAGGGTGATATATAGCAGTTTAAAGTTTCAGTTATGTGGCTGATGATAAATCCCATCCCATTCGATACACTATTAGTATTCACATATATAATGTACACGTTACCTGTTACAGTAGATAATGTGCGTGTGATACAAATATTATTGAAATAGTATTATTGTAATTTACACTAGATGTGTGATCACAATTTTAAATTTAGTTAATATATTTAAAAAAAAAAACGCGTGCGAAGCCGCGGGTAACCGCTAGTAGATTAATAATATTAACGAGAGCATAAAAAAAGGTGCGGACAAAGAGTGCAGAAAAAAAGGAACGTGAGGGCCGTATGAACCTACTTCGTAGAAAAATATATTAGAAAAAAGATTCAGTGAAGTACACAGCATTTGTAACAAGTAGTCCTGAAGATCAATAAGAACTGTTGAGAGCTGCATTTGGTATATCTATCTGTTCGAAGTACTTTACACGACATATTAACATCATATATGCAGATTTCATAAACAAAAAAGAATTGTGTTGATATTCATCGACGAGATAAGCATTCTTTCAGAAAACTATGAAGACAGAATAACAAGACTTAAAAATGTACTGAATGTAGCTGCAATATATGGATAAGAAATATCTTATCGTTTATTATATATATTTTATATAATAAAGAATATTTTATTATATATTAACTTTAGTTACGATTGCTGTTGTTTGTGATATTATATTTAACTAGGTAATTTTAAAATTGTTACACTCTATTGTGAATCATAGCAAGTTAAAAAAAAATGATAATAGAATTACATTGTTCATTAAAATTCAAATTATTAAAGAGTTTATATTTAAGTGGATTATTTTTTTATAAGAGATGTATGTATAATTGTTTAGTAATAAACTAACTTAGGTCTATTGTTAAATGAGGTTTAGGTACTTATCTTTTGTTGGTAGTTTAAATGAGGTTTAGGTACTTATCTTTTGTTGGTAGATTAACTAAGTTATCAATTGACATAAGTAGAAAGAGTTTATTTTTGTTGTAAGATTAACTGACACATTGTTTCTTGTACCAATCAAATAAAGCATTACCTCAAGCTAATCGAGCTCCTATGCATATTGCAACTTCTTCGACGAAACAATTTGATCAAATTGAACTGGTATCATGAAACTACAAAATTATTCTAATAATCTAGGACGATATCACAAATTCACTGCAGAAGAATCATGCGAATGTTTGGTACATTTTATCTCAATATTTCGTATCTCCAAAACAATCGTTACATATCAAGGTACAAATTTCACAGCCGAACTCTACAAAATAACAAGTGAATTCTTCAAGATGAATAAAATATGGGCTTTACCTTACCATCCGCATAAACAGGGCTCTTGAGCACAATCACTCCATTTAAAATTATTAATAATGGAAATCAAATTGACACAAATATGTTTATACATTCATGTTGGCATACAATACCAATACTCATGCTACGACCCAAATCACTCCTTATGAACTTCTCTTCGGTCACAAACCAATTATACCCGACTCAATCTATGAACTTTATTCTGTAGTAACTTACCCCGACAACTTATACCAACGACTCAAACAATCAAGAGACAAATCCCTTCAAAATATACAAGCTTCCAAAGAAAAAGTATTATGACCGAAGGACTCGACGTGTAAAATGTAATTAGGCGAACTAGTTTACTTTAAAAACGAAATTATTCTCCTACAATTTACTTTATAACAATATAATGAGAATGTCCAATATATGAGAAAGTTTAAAAAGCGGTAGGACTTCCTGTCACCATAATTACACCTCACCAATATCCGAGGTCTGCATCACGTCACAGACGACTTCCTGTATTCACAGATATCGAAAAGGTTTTGTCAGACGGGATAAAATACTTATCGTCTATTTCTTATAGCCACAACAATCCAAATAAAGAAAACAGCATACCAGTATGTAGAAGAGCTTAAAATTTCAAACAAAAGCAAGAGTGCTAAAATAGTTAGACGCAATTAGCTAGATGGCTTTTTAAAAAGAAATGGCATCTGTTCGGAAACCTCAAGCTACAGGTATCAACAGAATAACGGCTTTCAGTAAAGAATTCCAACTGCTCTACAGACTATTAGGAGATCTAATAGGCGAATATAAATTTACTCCTGATAATATTTGCAAATGGGACGAATCAGGCACTTCCACAGTGCAAGATCCTGGAAAAATATTAGATACCAAAAGCATGAAAAGATTTGGTTTTATAACAAGTTGGGAAAACGGGAAAAATATTACGCTCTTGTGTGCTATGAGCGCTTCTGGTGGTTTTGTCCCACCAACGTTCATCTTTCCGACAAAAAGAATGACACCTCAGATTAAGAAAGACGGTCCTCCTAGAGCTATATAGAAATGTTCCGATAATTGATATGATTAATGAACATCTATTTTTGAATGGCTGCAACACTTTGCCACTTATACCAAGTCATCGTTACAGGCGCCTATTTTATTAATACTTGACAATCACACCCGTCATACTTCATTGATGATTTATGATTTTTGTAAACAAAACAATATACATATCCTCTCACTGCCTTCACATACATCCCACAAGGTGCAGCCATTAGATCTCACATTTTTTTGGTCCTCTTAAAGCAATTTACAAAAAGGAGTGCGATTTATTTATAAGAAATCGCTTCGCAGATAAAATAACTGTATACGATGTGGCGGCTATTTTAAATAGAGCACATGTTCTACCGTGATATCTATTAATAAATGTGAATCAGGATTCCGGTCATCAGGTATTGTCCCATATTATCCGAATATTTTTATAGAATATATAAAATAGGACTCTATATATATATAGGACTCTATATAAAATAGGACTCTATATAAAAAGGTTTACGTCCGTAACAATTTCAAGAATTATGAAGTATATTAAAGGTTTTTTTTTTTTGTTATAAACATTGTTTCACGAAAATAGTCCAATCCTAACACGTGTTTGCAAAATAAAAATAATACTTTTTTTCTGTTTTTGTTTCATTTTCATCAATAAATCTGCAATAGGTCAAACGGTATTACGGTTTGAAACAAAAATAAGCTTCAATCAGCTCCCTTGAAAAAAAAAAAAAACCTTTTTGTGTTGCAGTAAAATTCTTCCAGACAGATGTATAATAAGATGAAAATAACATAATATTACAGACGGTGAATAAAGTATTTGCTATGGAGGAAAAGGTTAAGAACTTATCATGGTATCGAAAATTGTGTCGTAAAAACCATTGCAAAATTTTCCAACTGTAATAAATGAGGACCATATCGCGAACAGTATGGACATTTTCGAAGAAAATTTCTTTCAGATTACTAATTATTATTGGAAATCCATAGCATCTAGAAATAAAATTTGTCTCAGAGCTGCTCTCACTTTTAAATTGTAACTACTGTGAGTTGTTTGAAAAGTTCACAGACAGTTACTCTCATTATTGAAGCCAAATCGGACACTTAGTTTTGTTTTAACTGCGTATGCAAACAAGCGTTTCCGCGGATTTTAGAAAAATGGAAAGAGCAATATCGGTCGGCTATTCGATTGTTGTTCTTGGAAACGAAAACTTGTAGCGAAATCAAAGTGCGCTTGGATACAGTGCACGGTAACTTTTCTCCTTTGGTTTAACGTCAGCATTTGGTTTAACGAGTTTCAATGATTTCAGTATTGGCAAATCGCCGATTGAAGGTGCGCGAGATCGGTGTGACAGTGGGAATCTTAAAAAACCGCATAGGTCCATATCCTGCATACAATATTGGGCATAAAAAAAGATTTGTCGGCGGAATCTTAAAATACCGCATAGGTCCATATCTTGCATACAATGTTGGGCATAAAAATTAGATTTGTCGGTGCGACGGGTGCTGCGTTTGTTCACTCCGGACAACAAGAGCAACGGTGAGACAACTTCAGAACAGTGCTTAGAGCACGATGTTTCACCACAATCCGAAAGAGTTTCTGCGTCATGTCGTGAGCGTTGACGAAACATGGATACACTGGCACACGCCAGAGACAAAGCAACAGTCGATATAGTGAACTTTACCCGGAGAACGAGCTCCGAAGAAGGCGAAGATTGTCCTATCGGCCGGAAAGGTGATGGCCACTATTCCTTAGGAATCAAAGCGTGTTATCTACCACCTACCTGGAGAAGGATAAAGCGATCACAGAGATGTGTATCTCTCGTATTTGTGTACTATGCCAAATTATTGGGCCGATTCGACGCTGAATTGCAAAAAAACGGCCACATGTGACGAAGAATAAGACCTCTTTTATTGCAATAATGCACCGGCTCACAGATCCGCCGTCGCCAAGGTTAAATTAGTAAAATTAGGCTACGAACTGCTGCTCCATCTACCGTATTCTCTGGATTTGGTCTTATGCGACTTCTTTCCGCATTCCATTTCGTTGAGAAATAAATCGCAACTTCTATAAATAAATAAACTTTTGTAGGCTACGTACTTATCGGGCCACCTTTATACATATGTGTAAAAAATAAGAATTTTGAGTATTCAATACGCTAACGTTAAATCTATTGCATTTTGTACCCCCACTGCATAGTTTATAACCAGCATAAAATAAATTTATGGAAACAAATTTGACTTTTGTGAAAGACGCCATACGGTTTAATGTTATGAGGTAATTGGATGCAAAACAAGAAGGAAAAGGTTGAAATTAGCCAACAAACTGGCGAAATTAAAAACCCTATTTGATTTTTCGGGGTTCTCGAGAAGCACAACTTCAATGCGAACTTCGATTTCGATTAAAATTGAAGACAACATTGGTATCTATAACTTCTTACATAGTGCAGATTGGAGAAATGAATCAGAAATTAATTAGAACTTGATTCAATATAAACGACAAAAAAATCAGTTCTCTATTATTAGCGGATATATCCGTATGATAATGGCTAGCCAATATTCTAAAAATTAAATTACAAACGGTATCATCAAAACGGAATTGTTGGACATGCACGACAGTAGATACTGAAGTCAACGGAATCTATGCATTTGGTAATTTTGGTAAAAAACGTTGTTAAATTATCTAATATTCCTGGAACCAAAGAGGTAAAAAAAAATCCAAAAGGGAAAATCATTACTAGAAATGTAAACAAGCAGACCGGTACCGCAATAGATGTCGAATTTGAAAATGAAATGAACTAGAACTTCCAGTGATTGCAAGCAAACTAAGATGTTTAGTGTAATTTTACTAAACGGAATATTAGTAATAGAAGTGTAATCACTTTGATAACACAATACTACTTTAAAACAGTAATAAAATGTTCTTTAACTTTAAACAAATTTTTGGAGTTTTAGCGGTATAACGCCGTTCCCTTCTGGCAACATCAATGAGTTCAACAACCAAATCACAGAACAACTTGCCATCTGAACACGACACTCCTACGGTTTTTGAAGAATCTCCTGTAAATGGTATGAATCTTTGCCAAGCTGTACTTCCTTCAGTGTTCGCGGAAATCTCCAGCCCCTTCAAAAGTCATTTTTAGTATAAGAAAGATAAAGAATAACTAGAAAAAAACGACCTACATAAGAAAGAATACCCGCTATAGGTTTAGCATGTATGTGTCAAGAATACTTTAAAAAGAAGTTCACAAAAAAGGTAAGATTAAAATAGAACGTGCTACCGAATGACAAAAGAAAATAATTGGTTGCGACGGATTGCAACTAGCAAAATTTAAACAGAAATTTGAAAATGACTTCGCTATCGACCCTAATTTTATTAAATGTCATTTGTACTATCACAAAGAGATTGTGAGAGGTTCACAATCAGGCAATTTTTAAAAAAGACAGGAAATGTCACAAGAAAATATGCCCGGCGACTGCCCTGACAAAGAGCGACATTAATTTAAATAGGAAGAAATGTATTTATGAACATATATTTATCATGACAATAGTTGACGAAATTTGTAATCCTGTAACTGATACCAAATCTACTAGTCAATGCTATATTTGTAGAGCTACATCAAAAGACTTTCACAAAATGAAATTAAAAGAACAGATTAATCCTAGCGCCATGGAATTTGAATGAATTGGAAAAATGAAAGAAATATTGTAAAATAAAAAAGAGGAAATTCATGAGAGATGAAGGGTAGAAACAAGACTACTAATTGATTTTCTAAAATCAAATTATTGTAATACAAACGATGGAATACTAACAAAAGGTTTTTTGACGATTCAACTTTAGCAGCAGAAATAACTGGAGTTGATTCTAATGGAATACACCGCTTAGAAGTAATTTTAGATTTTTTATTAGCGTGCAGAAGTTTCATGAGGACGCATTTGAGACAGAACAACTTTATACGAATTTATTTCCATGGCGTCCAATGACGCCTACAATTCATAAAATTTTAATTGTGAAAAGGGTTAAATAATTAAACTGTTCCAGCGTGATTCAAGAAGCGTTCTTGTTACATTGAAGCGCTCGGTGAGATTGCAAACCAACATCATTATAACAGATTAAATCAATTAATTGTCACCTAACAACAGATACAATTAAAAAAATGTTTTCACATACTGGATTTGGTAAATTTTCAACTTTAAATACAACTCATGACGATTCTGATGATAACACGTTGTTTCAATAACAACCATGTATACCATAATTAAATAAATGACAAATAAATAAATACATTACTTTTTATTATTTCTGACATAGCGACCTCCGGATATAGCGACGACATTAACCTTTATTTCATTTCATTAGTGTTATAACCGAAATTCACTGTTTTATGAAGACAGCATCGACGTATATCGGAATCAATTTAAGAAAAGAATTATATATGGGTTTGTCAGAGATAGACCTTACCACTTGCATGAAAGTCGAACACATTTATTTATAAGCTGAACAGACCAACATACAACGTACAAAGTAACAGTACATACAGCCTGTGGAATATCGTTAATAACCAACAGATATACTAAGAGCTGTGAGTATGTTGAGGACACGTGCACTAACAAGTGAATGCATAAAGCCCAACGCTTGGATGTATGTTTGTTGCAATGTATGCAAATTTAAAATCATTTGTAATAAACACATATTAAGGCTAAGTCAGCACACAAGACTGAATTTATCGAGGTAAAGCCGAATTGTATAATAAAACACGAAAACAACATATTATTCAAAAACATTACATAAAAGTTATATAAACGTTAACAATGGAATAGAAGTACCACAATCGAGCAACTACGATTTAAACAACTTGACAAGTCTTTAAGTTTAATTCACTCCAAAATTTACAATCAGCCAACAGCACGATGAAGATCATCTAAGCAACTAAAACAGAGAATAGATGATCTGCAAACAGAGTGAACTAGATGAAGTAATAACAAACAACGATGTGCACCGGTACGTGGTGCCGTACACGTGTCTCATGCTGCGGCTGCTGATACCAGCGATGGAAGCATGCAGTTACCTGCATTGAAGTCGCAGGAGACTTCAAGCGGTAGGGGGCGGACGGTTCGCACCCTTGTTACGCCATCGCTACACACCAAGCTACACAAACACAAATTTAGTGGAAACGTTCGATGGTCCGACTTCCCTGTTCCCACATTGGCCACATATAAAAACTTGAACGAAACGAACGAATGTTTTAGGCGAGACCTAGCCTAATATCGGCGAAGCTCTCTAGTATTACTTTCGTTTGTAATTTTATTTTAATAAATTAATTAAGGTAATTTGTTTTTTTTTATCCTTCGGCTCTGACCTTCGTATTTCCCTCCTCAACATCGCGTGACACAACTATAAACACCGCGATGACAACTCTACCGAGGCAGATGACAAGGCGGTTCCAACCTTTAATACCGGAATACGCACGTCCTCAACCTACTTTTAATATTTAAGTTTCGTAAAATTTAGCTTTTTTAACTTCTGTATATGTCTATCTTTAAATCGGTAGCATATCTTCTATTTTTGTATATGTAACATATTTTTATGATTTCAACATTCGTTTCATGTGCAGCTTTAATACTGGCAGCTTGTACGGTTACGTACATTGCATGTCACTTCAACATATTATGTGCGCATCAGCACAGTTGGAAGTCAAATTATATTTAGTAAATAATTGAACTGTTAGTCCCATTCAAGCACTCGGGTTGCACAACAATACCACTGTAACAGATTAAATAAACTAATTATAACCTAACAAGACAACTTTATTCCCCACAAACGGACAACCAAGAACATATGTGAGGCAAGGACTTGCTCCTCACCCCTACGACATTAATCCTATAATACCTATCTATATTAACTACTATGAATACGCAAATCGTCATTAATAATTTTAAAACATATTAAAGAAAAATCGTTTGGATATTCTTGTACAGTGTGGGCCAGACTTTAGTGTGAAAAGTATGTTTAAAATAGTACTGCTACACATTGATGATATTCTACAAATGATGTTAGCAATATTTAAATACTGTTTATATTTTTTTAACATTCGGTTATGGTTTAAAAATTGAAATTGGGTTATTATGGGAATTAAAAGTATGGTTCTGAAATTAATAGAAACAATTATAACATGTAGGGATTAACTCAATTACCATACTTATCTAGGTTATTTGAACTTATTATTTTAGAGGCATTAAAACATGGGAATTTATTAATCAAACTATTTAAGGGACGATAATAAAGATAAAATTCAATTAAAAAGTTACTACTTCCTCTCAATTACAAAATAGTTTCATATATACAATGTAATAGATAAAGAATTAAAAAGAATGTACAACCAAAACTTAAACAAACCAACCAGCGAACCTCAACCTCTCAATTGCATTCAAATTAATTGAAATTTACTAAATAGACAGACTTAAACATCACAAGTCTATCAGACTATCGACAACCATAGAATGCCGTAATGACACATTTAATCCACATTTTAATTATTAAAATAAATATACATCAGCTCCTCCACCTTGTAATTCGGATTCAGAATTTGATGACTAATAAATTATTACTATAATACTAAAACATAAGACTGTACATATTAAGACTACATATTGTAATAGTCATATAAGTATAATATATAAAAGAAATTACAGACATGACTAAAAATTATTGCTTGTAGTTTAATAAGCACAACACTAGGGAGTGACCCGAATTAAATTTTTATGAAGTGAAAAATTGAAAAAGATGCCTGAAAGTTTATTTGTCAATGGGACTCTTGTCTGAGGTCAAAGACCATAATTCACGATTCTACCCAATGTAAATTTTATGTGTTATGGTATCCAGATAAAGTTTTTATGATTAAGGTACCTGGACAATTGTCAAAAAAATATGTAAAATCATGTTTGTTCACACTTTCGATCATAACAACCACAAGAACTAAATATTTAGTAGATTCTTTTTACTTTGTCAGCGATGCTTCTGAAAGAAATTTCTTTATGAAAGCTTTTTTGACTGAAAACAATAACAATAATCCGAGCATATGGAAAAACAAAAGTAAATACAAATGTAATTTTAACTTGAGACTGAAATGCTTTTATATTTTGGAGTAGTAGTTAAAAGATATAAAGTAACCCTTTTATCTAATAATTCAAATAATTTCTGATATTCATCTGTGTAAATACAGTCAGGATTCATTTTTTAAACAATCAATAATGAATCATTGATATGAGAATTCATAATACAGAATGGAGATTAAATAAAGCACTACCTCAGTTATGCTAGCTAGAACCAAAACCTGTGATGTTTGAGACATTTCAGTGTCAAATGGCAAAAAGAGATATAATTGTGATGAATTGGAGTAATCACTCTTAACAAATAATCCCTTAAATATAGAGAGATACAATATTGTTAATAACATTGTTAAAATATATGCATATAACACCCATTAAACTTAAGAACAATTATGAATTATGGGCATTTTTCTTGGATGCTCTAAGTAGTACTGGAAACACTTTTTACATTGCACAGGGTTAGGCAACAATTTATAGGCAGAATGAAATTTGACTTGCTCTGGTTTACACTATCCAGGAAGGTATCAGCCCTTTATTTCAATAAGTGACAAGTGTTTTTTTTTTATTTGCACCACAAAAAAGATTTGAGTCTACATGTAATTGGAGAACTAAAGTCTAATAACAATGCACAATGAAGCATGTTCCTTGAATGTATTTTGGAACAAGTATTTTCAATCAGAATAAATAAACGCATGTGGCTCATTTTCATCTTCGGAACTGTAGACTTTATACAGACAAGATCAAAACATTATTTGTGTAATAAAACAAAACACACTGCAAAAGACAAATCTTTTAACTGCAAAAAAAATATCTAGAACTTTCTTTAGTCTTGATAGAAGATAAAAAATCAAGAAAGAAATATAATAATCAGGATATGGGTGGACATTCTATACACAACAATTACCATTTTGTTAAAGTCCCATACTCCATTGCATTTTAATGATCAATCATAAACAGAATAACTCGGTTATCTGGAATCCAAAGCAATTAAAAAAATTGGTCTATAATTATTATACATTTGTAAACAATGTAAGTCTTCCTTGAAAAATATTATATCAAAGTAAAGATAAGAAATGAACAACAGAATTCTGATTGCAACATACATCTTATGTCCATAGTAGTAAAAACATTTTAACAACAAAAATACATACTAATAATAACTAAAAATGAAAGACAAATTAGTCAAGTGAAGCTATAAAGACCAGGCCAGGCCAATAGCGTAGTCAGAAATTCAATTCAACAATTGAATTGTACAATCCCCTATCAAAGAGCATTCATGTGATATTTCAAGGATTGACATAATATTACTTCAACTTGAATGAGATTTATTTAAGTATACTGGACAAAGTGAAATGGCATGTTGTGTTTACGGAAGCCAATAAAAAACAGATAAAACTCTTGTGTAGTAGTAGTAGCTCCAGTTGTTATCTCTGGTAATCAATAGAACAATCGTCACAATCACACCAAGTGACAACTCGATGATTTTCCAAAATTAATTCCAAAAACTCTCATACGTCCATACATATTTATACTGCCTCTGTCAACAAAATTGTACAGGGTTATTATGGAATGCCACCAAAAATCGTTATGACTCCAACTTTCCTTTTCAAACAAAATCTCTTTTTCACCCAATAATATAATGACGCCATTACTCCATACCCTCTGGTAATCAGTAGAACAGTCGCCACTATCACAACAAGTGACAACTTGATGATTTTCCAAAATTAATTCCAAAAACTCTCGTATGTCCAAACATATTTATACTGCCCCTGTCAACAAAATTGTACAGGATTATTATCAAATGCCACCCAAAATCGTTATGAGTCCAGCTTTGCTTTTCAAAGAATATTACTTTTTCACCCAATAATATAATGACGCCATTACTCCATACCCTCTGGTAATCAGTAGAACAGTCGCCACCATCATAATAAGTGACAACTTGATGATTTTCTAAAATTAATTCCAAAAACTCTCATATGTCCAAACATATTTATACTGCCCCTGTCAACAATATTGTACAAGTTTTTTTTGAAATGCCACCCAAGGTCGTTATGACTCCATCTTTCCTTTTCAAGCAATATTACTTTTTCATTCAAAAATATAATGACGCCATTACTCCATAGTCCACATAGAATATGCTTAGGCAAAACTCTTCCTCCTTGGTGTTGTGGAAGTATTTCTGCTACTCTGGCAGGTCAGAAAACGAGCAGATGATATTCTAACAACCATCTTCTCACGGTTCTTTCATTTCACGTTGTTCATTTATAAGTCTGTTAGAGGCTTTATCACAATTGCAGAAGCATTGACTCAATAAACTGTCATCCCGGATCAAAACGCAGTGATAGTTATCCTGTGTCTCCAGTTGTAAAAACCAATCTTTATATAGCGTCTCATAGAATTACGAATAGTTGTCCGCGGAACACCAAGAGTACAACAAATTTGGGGTTGACCACACACTTCGCCGGAAAGAGCCAAATTCTTAGCAATTCAATTTCAGTTAACGTTAAACATCCAAAACGCCAAAATTAACCAACAGCCACGACAATTTGAGTAACAGTAAAACAATGTACATTATGTTTCTATAGTGTTTTCACACAAAAATAGGTACAATCAACAATGTGTCTTATTTATTGAACGAGTTCCACGAAATTTTTTTTTTTAACTTTATTTTTGGCAATCAATCCTTCAGATTATTACTGCCATTGTCGAGTAATCAATAATATTACAAGCGTCGTACGATCATTACAATATCAAGCGTCGTGTCAAACAATATTCTAACAAGATGGTGGATTTCTTGTTAGAACCCTCCAGGGAGTTTTTGTGGCACCTCAGAATTTCATGCTCCGTGGTATTATTTTCCATTCACTTCACTGATGCACAATAAACTAATCATATTACATAAAACACCACCAACTTTACACAATATAGAGTCAAGTAACACAAGATTATGAATAAAATATAAAATCCACTACATGACAGACTGAAATCCCGCCAAAAACTCCAAGATTTTAAATTATAAAAAAATGGCGTATCATCACAATCCGTATTGATCACTTGTAGGTGCGCAACAAAGAGGTGCGCATTGCGCACTACGCACTGTGCAGTTTTGTGCCAGAATGTAGTATTAGACGCAATTTTTTCATTCAATTTTGTCCACATAATATTTTATATAATATCTAATGGGCCACTTTTTTGTAACACTGACAGTTTATTTTTAAAAAGCAACATAATTTGTATAGCGGCAAGATCAAAAGGCCACAAAACAAAACAATATCCAGTATCCACAAACTACTAAGACCTTTTTCTTCTTCTTCTTTTTCTTGTTTTGGCTCCGCAGAAGCACTTGCCAGTGTCAATGTTTTCTTTCAATGGATAGTACAATAATATTACAAGTGATTATTTCAATATTTTAACAAGATGGTGGATCCCTTGTTAGAACCTTCCTGGGAGTTTTTGTGGCATCTCAGAATTTCATGCTTCGTGGTATTATTTTCCATTCACTTCACTTATGCACTATAAATTAACTATATTACCTAAAACACCACCAAATTTACAAAATATAGAGTCATATAACACAAGATTATGAATAAAATATAAAGTCCACTACATGACAAACTAAGATCCCGCCAAAAACTCTACTAAGACCTACGTATGACAATATTAGGGCTGTTACTGATATTTACTGTAGGGCTGTGATATGTACTGTTAGGGCTTTACTGATATGCTACTAATATTTTTGTTTTAAAAAATCGATATTTTTTAGTAATATTTTTTGAACGATATATCGATATTAAAATTTGGTTATCGGCGGTCGATATTCTTTGTATTCATCATCATTTTTTTAGCCTTAGGTTGAATAATAGCTACCCAGCATTCAGATGCATGTAGTATGACTGTGTCTTATAATAGTTTTATACGCATTCCCCATGAGTATCAAGGGCATTCGTGGATCCCGGGGGAGAGAGTGGGTGATGTTCGACTCCCATGGACTAAAACCCCACGGTGTACTGTCCTCCGCATTATAGGGGCAGCTAGGGGTCGAGCTTGCTCTCAAACCTGAAAAACTGCCCTGCGGCAGCCTGGTGAGTAAACGCCGGAATTCATCCTACTGTAGAGAGACTACTGAGTACACGACCAGTAGTCTCCCCTTGTCAGACTCACCCGTGCAATGAGGAGATGGAGCCCCCGACCCATCCCCTCAAGTTTGACTACGGTGTTGGGAGCAGACGGGTATTACACCTCGCCCCTCTTGCTGCTCTTCTTTGACGAAGAAGGCTACTTCGCGGATCTACTTCCCGGGCCCTATTGCATGATACCCTAAACATCTTTCACCATTTCGTGCATCGTGCATTTATCGTATTCCTTCCGTTATAGTCTACGCCGCCGCGTTTTGGATCAATGAACCGAGGTACCGGAATTCGAAGCATAGTGGTAATAGTAATCTTAGTGCCTAGTGAAACAGCTGAACATATGAAATAAAAGTATTTTAAAAATCTTTTACTGAAAAATATTCATCATTATCAGTCTATAAAAGATCCACTGCTGAGCCATAGGCCTCTTCCCGAAAGAAGGTATGGACTCATCCTCACACCAGTCCACGATGTATTGGCGATTTCAAACTCTGAGAGAGCCACAATTATATATTTTCCCACATATAGTAATACTACAAGAACATTTGTCTTATGTTTTCTCACGGGGTTTTCCTTCACCGTCAGACGATACTGTTACCAATTTAAATGAGTAAATGTACACGAATTTTGTAAAATTCGTTATTACACGACGGGGTTCAAACCTGCAGACATCGAAATGTTATTCCACTAGTGAAACTAGTAGACTACCACTACTTAAAAAATTTGGTAACTAATGGGACTGGAAAATATTGGTACTCACAATTATCATATTTACTAAGATTTATTAGAACTATACTGTTATATTTTAAAACATTTATGGTATAAATTGTACAAATATACTAGATTAAAAACTGTAAATCAGTGTTAAGCTGACTTACTTTTTTTAAATAAAACCGATATATCGAAGTATCGTTATTTTTTTCCAATATATCAAGGTTTGATATTAATATTTTTATAAATATCGATATATCGAATATACAATATCAACAGCCCTAGACAATATCATTCAAAATAATTAAACGTCATTACAGAGTAGGGTCAATCGATATTCATCGATGTTGAATAAACATCGATATGTAGCTACAATACATTCACAGACTATTAGTCGTACAGGTATACACTCATGTTCAATACATCGATGTTCTGATTTCGATATCATCGACATATCGATGATGTGGTATAGAACATCAAAATTTCATTAGATTATTCAGGGTCATTTATCGTTGGATGTACTAGCTGGGGACTAGATAAGTATCAAGTTTAGCTACTTTACTCTAAATAATACTGGTCAAAGTAATCAGAATAGGCCATACAAATAGTTACTTTTTGCATTTTCTAAGCGAAAGGGACAACTTTTGAAAGGCTTCTTTCCAAAGTCGGTGAACTCCTGTATGAGTAACAAAACAGACTAAATGGAAAACACCTGATCAAATTAATTTTTTACAGAGTGTGCCCAAAAATACTGGGAACGGTTAATTTTTTCTTGTATTTTACCTTCAACAGTAACAAACATTAAATATATAGAATAGGCAGTTGTATTTGCTATCAAAACGTCGATATTTAATGTACATCAATACTTTCAAATCGATGTCAACATCGATGTTTTTCTAATATCAATCACCCCTAATATAAAGAACTTCAGGGATTAGTCTTGCCAACTATAAATTAGTGATAGGTTCATTATTCTAGGAGGGGCTAGTAGGAATAGTGCCGCGGCTCGTCGTCATCGCAAAGCGGTAATCTCATTATAATTTATTTATATTTAGAAATATTCACGTTTAATTAAATAGATAATATTCATTAGAACAAACAAATAAATTGTTGATTCTCACATTTTTTTCAGAATACTTGAATTTAAAAAGGATTTTAATTAGATTTAGAAATATGTGGGAGAATATTTGCAAATGAACATATTAGGTAATTTTAAAGAATGAAAAAATAGTACTTACAAAACTGTTCTTTAGATATTCAAAGCAAAGCTGATATACAAAAAAATGCGTGAGGCCAAAAAATAAGCCTGATGTTTCCGATTCTGAAAAGTATTAGTCTCATAACGATCTCTTATTGCTTCCAACTCTGAATATTAAATAAACTCCTGGTATATACCAGAAAAGATAGCCTCACTACCTGATATATATTAACCATTTCCTCAATTTTAATATTGGTGACCAAATGCATCTTATTGTCTGGTTTTATTAATATATGTTTGATATCCGATAACATTGTAACATTGGTACTAATAGAATTGCCGAATGTCCTGTTTTTTCTGGGTTTAAACATAGGTTACGATAAAGAGAATAAAGAAAATAATAATAAAGAAAATAATAATAAAGAAATCAATCTTGATACTAAACCAATGAGAGCAGCAACAAATACAAGTAACGAACCGAAAGTTAAAATAATAAGTAAGAGAAGAAATCTTTAGAAACCCAAGCATTTATTTTTGTTACGTGAAAAAAATACTGAAAATGTTTAGAAGATAAGGAAAAGGGAATTCATTAAATCAATGTTGAAGATTTAAAAAGAATAGAACGGTAATGTGGATCACATCACACATACGCGCGTTTATTGTAACCATATATAAAATGAATAGAAATTTAGCGATACACGCAAGGATATGATTAGCATTACATTTAAAAAAATACAATACAACTGCTACGTCAGGGTTTTTGAAGGGATTCTAGTCTGGCATAAAAAAATAGTGGCTCTTATATTTTATTCATAATCTTGTATAGTTTGAACGATGATGAATTTTGAGATTCCATTGAAACTAATTACTACATTCTAACGACGCGAAGGGGCTACCATCTTGTTAGTACATTTAAATTATCACAAGGTACTTGTTACCTGTACGACTAATAGTCTGAGGCACTTGTTATATTATTTATTATCTAGGACTTGACAATGGCTTTTTTTTCTTCTTGTTTTAGCTCCGCCGAAGTACTTGCCAGTGTCAATGTTTTGTTTCAATGGACGTTTCAGTATAATAATATTACAAGTGTCGTGTGATCATTTCAATATTATAACAAGATGGTGGATCCTTTGTTAGAACCTTCCAGGGAGTTCTTGTGGCATCTCAGAATTTCATGATCCTTGTTATTGTTTTCCATTCACTTTACTTATGCACAATAAACTTACAATATTACGTAAAACATCACCAAATTTATAAAATATAGAGTCAAATAACACAAGGTTATGATTAAAATATAAAATCCACTACATGACGGCCCAAGATCCCGCCAAAAACTCCCAACAATGGCTGTAATATCTGAACGAAAGCTTGCCAAAAAAGAAACTGTCAACTGTCAGTGTCAATTTGACACCTCTGAGTGCTTTTAATTTTTATAAGGGCTGTCATTTTCCTATAAAAACAAAATACAATGTGACTGAAATTCACTTGGCAAACAACATAAACTAAAGTAAAACCAGTAACTGTAGACGTTATTTAAACCTTAATTTAAAAATATTCTACTATTTGTTTAATTTTTTATTATTTAATACAATAATGTCTCAATCCAGACTTGCTTCATGTATACCATTACCTTTAGAACATAAAGTGTTGGTGAACGTGATTGAAAAAGCTAAAGATTGGGCTCTGATGCATGGTGTTGGGATGAGGGATAGAAAACATTTTACTAAAGACGCTATACAGGTAACAAAAACTTCTATTTATTTTTATTTCTAATTTTTTTTTTTCTCTGCTTATACTGTAATATTAATGTCGTGATAATATATCTTATTTACATATCAATTGTCCGATACGAAATATATATAGGAGTTGTTGAGGTATGTATGCTCGGAACACATATATGTTCCGAAAATGTGTGTATGTATGAATAGTTAGCTTAGTTCAAATAGGTCGCGAATCGCATGTATCCAGTGGCAGCCCGAGCCGAGGTGTGCTGTGCACCCTTGAGCTAGTTGTCAAATAAAATTGGCTGAGTGCCTTATGAGCTTACCTCAGTAGTCCGGTGAAGCTATTAAGGCCTTGCTGGGTCAATAGCATAGTCAGATCGAAAAAAAAATCTTATTTACATTCTATAATTTCTAGTTTATATCGTAATTTTAAAATTAACATTTAAGTATCCTTATATATAACTAAATTCGAATACGATTATAAATGGAAGTACACTTTTTTTTTTTTTTTTTTACGTGGGGAAATCCCTTATGGATGCCCACCCTCCCGGGGGAGAGGATGGGTTATGTCCGGCTCGCACGGACTAAAACCCCACGGTGTACCGACAGACCGTGACGTTGGGGCGGCAAGGGATCGTTCTCTGCTATTCCCCTTGAAAAGCCGCCCCAATGGTCCACCCGGCGGAAGGTTGCCGCCGGGCTCCTCCCTATAGAGAGGCAGCTGGGTACACGCCAGCTGCCCCCCCTCGTCCGCCGGACCTGTGCAATGAAGGGATGAGCCCCCCGACTACATCCGCTCAGATCCGACTATGGATGCAGGAGAAGTTGAGAAAATCGCCGCCTCCTCCTGCCGGTCCCCCGTCGGCGAAGACGGCCACTCAGGGGGTCCGCCTCGCGGGCCCTCTCCGCCGCCTCCTTTTGCGAGATGACTTCCTCACAAAAGGAGGCCACTGCTCGCCACGCCTGCTCGCTGCCGAGCATGGACGAGACCACGGTTGGCAGCGATAAATCCGCTCCTACCACCGTCGCCAGAATGCGGCGCTCCACCTCCCACGCAGCACACTCAGAGAGAGTGTGCTGTGCGGTATCTTCCTCAGCGCCGCACTCATGGCAGGCGGCGGTCGGCTCCCTGCGAGCGATCCGGTGCAGGTACCACCCAAAACAACCGTGTCCGGTCAGCACCTGCACCAGCCTGAACGACAGGGAGCCCCATCTCCTCCCAATCCACTCCCGCAGGACCGGGCGGACGGCGTCGACGGTGTGCCTCCCGAAGCGCGCGTCCGCCAGGTCCTGCATCCACCTCACTATAGCCCCCTCCCGCAACTCCCGCCTTTTAATTTCTATCTCCCTGGGAGCCGGAGGCTCCCCACTACGCCTCCTCGCCGCCGTGAATTCGTACACGGCGGCGAGCACCCCAGCTTCTAGCTCCCAGGGAAGGGAGCCGGCGAGCGTAAAGGCCGCCGCCAAAAAATGGAAGAAGTACACTACACTGAAGTATACTGAACTGACTTATCGTGTTTTTTTTTTAAGTTATACTGGTATTCTCTGTCCATATTTTAGGATCTTTTAGTTTTGTTACATTAGTTGAAATGTAGAATAAATTATAATGTTCAAACCAAATTAAATCGGTACAAATTGATATTCTATTGGTATATGTTATTTACACCATTCAATATTAACCAGTATAATACCTAGAAGAAAACTATTCATAAAATAAGTTATTAAAAATATCCAACCTTTAATAAGTCAACTCAAATATTTAACTCACGGGTACTATTTCATTGTCCCTTTTTTCATGGACCTGGAAGCACAGTTGGTTTTAATATATATTTAAAGAGGCTAGTTATTTATTTTTTATATAGTTACATTGAATAAATAAATGATGAATATTAAATAAACAATATGTGGAAGTAAACACTCAGACATTTAAAATTTTATAACTTAATGCACTCAAAACCACTTTAAATCACTTAGGTATACTTAAATTACTTTAAGAACTTAGTTATTAAGAATAATAAAGTAAAAGGTTTATAATTTTTTGCTTTTTAATTTTTTCGCTGGTTTAAATTTTTGTTAAAAAGTTTTTATCTCTTCATAGTCAAATCATTATTTTCTTAGGTAATTTTTTGAAACTAAATTTATTATTAGCTTATTTTATCTGATTCTTGTTATGTTGTTTCTAGTGGAATAAATAGGAAGTGATTAATGGGATGATTGTACTATTATTGTGCTGTGGCAATATTATTGGATGAACTTGTCCCTTGATTCCATGAATTGTTATAGTTATTACAAGTGTTTTTTTCCATGTCAAAGTTTTACAAGCACATAGTTACATTTGTGATGTATATAATATATTTCTGTTATTAGTATTTAATTTTCATACATGTAAATGTATTTGTTTTTTGATTGATTTTGTCTATAACAATACTTATAATTGTCAATGTATATATTTTTACTCTCTTGTATATGATAAACTGATGATTCAATAACTCTATAACTCATTATCTATACTTATATTATAAAGACTTGTTAGTCGAAGCATAACTTTTTTAAATTGTATTTATCATAGTATAATTTAATAGCAAACAGTGTTTTAAAAAGGTTTCAATAAAATATGTCAAATATGTTTTAAAATAAGTTCATTCAAATACACATGCAAATTTATAAATAAACTTGCTGTGCCTGTGAATCCATCTACATGGAGCCTTATCTATAAAAAAAAATAACTTAGTGATTAATAAAAACATCTGAACTTTATTTATCTACTTTTCTCTCATACTTATCTCGAGCTGACATTCAAATTACAATAAGTTTTGATAAAGTGGACCTAGTGAGGTTTTATTGTGAAGCCAGTACTTTAGCAGTGATGCATGTTCATAAAAACAGACAGACATTTCCGAAAACGATTGAAGTTATATATGAATATATACATTTATGTATATGTAGATAGATTATATTACATAATTATATCATATTGTATAATTATAGCAAAAAATATGGATGTAATCATATGATGAGTCTGAATTAAATGATATATTATTATTATTATTACTTATTCCTAGGCCACTACAAAAAAAAAAATTCTCACAAAAGTTGAGAAAGTAGAGAGAGACACCTTATATTTCCATTCTTATTATATGTATAAATTTAAGATACTGCTTTTGTATTTCCCTCCTTTGAAATATAACATTATAGATTTTATTTCTTTGCTATTGTTTCTGAAGATTGTTCATATATATATAAATATATCTTTCAGTTTATTTATTTGATCCCATCTTGACAGAAATGAAAGAAGTTTGTAAACTCTTATCATTGCCAATATTGCCATATCATGCAACAATATGATACATTAAAATTACATTTAATGAGGTTACCATTGTTATAAAACTGTTCTATGTTATTGTTTCAAATGAATTAATAACATGAATAGTCTTAAATTATGAAAAATCAAACACTACATGGTGAAAAATAATTTGGTCTTGTCTTTCTCTTTTCTAAAGGTATAATATATAATCCTAGCAGAGTTATGAAATTAGTATTAGTGTATTTCCCCCTTAGCAGCGGTTCAAGCCTAGGTCCGTTCTCTCTGCATCGAGCCCTTGAGTGCGTTGCTCACATGATACACGCGCACAAAATCTTACACCATTGCGACACTAAATTTTTATAGCTTAGATAAAAAACCATACAATTATGTTGTAATGAACAGAACATGAATCCAATTATTATCTATTACAACCTTGGTCATCTCATTGTATGTTATATTGCTGTTTTTCAACATAACATAGTAGTAATTATACCAACATATTAAGTAGCAGTCAATTTTTATAAAGAATAATTTTATAAATTCGTAAAATTATTTTTGTATATTTTCTCAGATTGCTCCCTTCGTGTTGATTCCGTCGCCATTTCCTAGAGCTGAATTCAATAAGGCCGTAGAGTTACAAACTGTCTTAAATGAACTGATGCACAAGGTTAGTAAATTTTGATATTTGTTTCCTACTTTACTTTTGTAGACGTATTCAACACAATATTATGATTACTAAAATCCCCTTTTAAATTTTGAAAATTTCTAGTATGATAAGAAAGTCTTTGAAGCTATGATAGTATAGATCGACATACATTGAAATTTATAATAGCTTTCCGTTATCAGTTATCTATCACTTGTTGATGTGTTCTGGTAGGCAGTCGAGAGCCAGTCTCCTCTAAGCTTAGTGTATTTGCCATCTTAGAACATATGGTAGGTTTTTTTCTAACTCCACCTGGCTATTTGCCGTCCTCAAGTCGACAATCTATAACAAAAGCATTTGCTGATGTGTTCTGGTAGGCAGTCAAGTGCCAGTCCTGTCTAGGCTTAGCCTATTTGCCATCTTAGAACATATGGTAGGGGTTTTTCTAACTCCACCTGGCTAATTACCATCTCCAAGATGACAATCGGTGACCAATCACTTGTTGATGTGTTCTGGTACGCAGTCGAGAGACATTCCCCTCTAGGCTTAGCATGTATACCATCTTCATTGTGGTTGAACATTAAAACCTGTATATAGTTCAAAAAACATCAATGATTAGAAAAATTCATTGTGTAGGTGGCACACGATGATGAATTTCTCCAACACACATTACAAAACGCCCTTCAAGTGGATGAGTTTACGGCCAGCCTCTACGAGATATGGGTGAAGGTGCGAAAAGAAGGTGTTGCTCAAGTGAGTATTTTACATATCTGTAACCACGATGAGGCAACTGATATACTGATTATCTTCTGATAATTTACTATACAAGATTCTAGTGCCGTTTCTAGAATATTCTTTCACTATATCTAGTACATCTTTACGAATTTCTCATTTAATATCCCAAAAATATCGAAATATTTACTATCTCTTTTTTTCTGTACTCTTGAGTTATTTGCAATGTTATGTCATAATTTGAAGGGATTTTTTTTCAAGCTTATCCCAAATATCTTTGTGAAAATTTCCCAAAGGAAGAAATTTCTTTTCCGTAAAATAAATGCTAACTGAATTAATACTGTAGACATGAAGTAGGTGCAAAGTTTTAATTTTACTTGGATTCTGGTGGTTATTCAATTTTCAGTAAACATCTATTTTTCACAAAAGAGTCTAAATTTTTTGAGAAAATTTTATACAAATATTTGGAACTATAAAGCATGACTAAGAAAAGTTGATTCACCATTTTTACTTTAATCTATAGAATTGCTTAATATTTTGCAATATAATCTGTAACAATCATAACTCTTAAACATAAAAACTTCAACAGTGAAAATCAGTGATGTAATTGTACACAGGTCAAGGTGTCTGGTGCCAATAAAATGTAGTCATGAAAAAAAAAAAATGGACAGCACTATGACGTTCCACAGATCTACTAATTTCTCATTCTTGAATACTATTCTTATTTAAGTTTCTCTAAGATCTTTAACTATCCTTTGGTTAGTTTAATTGGAAGCAAATTTTGAAAATTAAAAAATATCAGTTGTTTCATTATGTTTTTTTTTAAAATCTATAATATAATACTAAATTATGCCATAATTTGTATTAATTTGTCCTTGTTTAATTGTAACTAGGCATGTTTTTTTTTATTTGGGTTTTACGATGGTGCCTAATTTTATTAGTTGATAATAATTAATGTATTGACTTCATCTTCGTCCCCAAGGACAATTATACCTTTAAAAGGTATAAAATGCCATATAATGTCTCGTGTAGCCAATATCACTAGGTATGCTGCGCTCTGACGTCATGCTGGATTCAAGATGTCCGCACACGGAAAATCAGTGCGCGAAACACACGCCGTACTGTTCATGGAAGCAGGTCGAAATCAACAGCATCGCCTCGGGTTTCGGCCATCTTGGACCCGTTTCTAGAGATATTCAGAGGTAGATGGATTATGCTAGAAGGGAACTCTTGAAAATCCGAAATCACCAACGTCTATTTTATTGTGGGAATACTTTGAAAATTGGCAAATTAATTTTATACATATATTTATTTTATGTTTACAGTTTTGTCAAAATTTGGCATATAGAAAAATATTCCACAGTAGTTGAGAAAAAGAAGTTATTTTACAAGTTAAATAAATTTAATGCCTGTTTGTCTATGATATTATAACTAAAAATCTATAGATACGTTACCTATATGATATTTTAATAAAAGAAATGGCACGATAACGCACACATACGTAAAGTCATGTTGTAACGTCACACTGTCGTAGATAGAATGTGGAAGTAAGATGGCATATTCGAAATATCGGTGGTGAAAAATAAATAGATATACTTTGCTTAGATTCGGATGGATTGACGGGGCAGCCGTCAAAAATAAGTTAGTTAGCCAAGTTTTAACAAGGCGCTGTGCTTGTAGCGTATCTATAGCTTTTTAGTTACAATATAACTGCTATTTGTAATAACTTCTTTTTAAAATATCTGATTGTGTATATAATAACGCTTGATTGTGAATGTGGCGAAGTTTGGACAATTGGCTTAATGTTGTGTGTGATTTCGGAGTAGAAAATATTAATTTAGTAGAAGATTTTAGTGTACAAATTTATTGAATCTTCTAAAATTTCAAGAGAAACTCGAAAATGTCTTAGCTTTGGCTTGTTCTATATTCGTGCCCCTTTATGGAAGTAACTTTAATAACAGTCTTTTGTTTAGACAATTTTATTTTAAAATCGATTTATCCAAGTAGTGTTTAATTTTGAACTCTTTTCGGTTTTTTTATAGGAAAAGTTTAGATGTGAAATATCTATAGGTGGAGGGTAAACCTGATTGTTGACGTGGCGACGTATACCACGAACTTTACACTATTATGAAATACTCAAAAACATTTGCAACCTTATCTGTATAAACATAAGCTTCAAACTGTATTATCGGCCACTTGTTCTACTAGTGTTACGCGTACGCGCCCACGACCCTTTGATTAATGCCGCCTAGTTGAATTTTTGTATTTAATAAAAAGATAATTTATGTAATAAAATAAATAAACAGTCTTTATTTTATGAAACCTAAATGAAATAATAAATAAAAAAAATGTAACGCTTTATCTATTTATTATGTCATAGTTGATTCCTCTGGTAATCTGTTCTTTTATGCATATACAAAACAATGTCGATGTTTCACATCTGCCAGGCGGCCCGTGACTGCTCATTTTTCTTGTCCTAAGTATTTGACTGTAGTTACTTCTTATACTTAAAAGATGGGGTGATAATTAACTGATTAACAAAATATAATATTTTAGCATAGTATCCTTTATGACTGATACTCTTTTGATTATTCGATATAAATCGAATGATGTCAAAATGCTTGTTAATCGATTAATTACATAATATTTTCTATTGGCAATATCACAATAATGGCTAATCAATAGAAATCGATCATTTTTATTCTGATGTTGCCAAAATATGTATTTAATATGTACCTGCCGATGTTATGTGATAAATATTTTATTTACCAATTTTACCCATTTTTTATAGGGGCAAAATATTATATATACGATATAAATTAGATATTTCTTTTAATGCAAGATTTCATAGATGTTTTTTTGTTAATAGAGATGGAAAAAGAGATCTCAATACTCTGCAATAAAATAATTAAATTTTGACATATAAAAATGTATCTACGTTTACATTCGATCTTCTTCAATAACTGATATCGTAGGTATATTACGCGTACGGTATGAATTAAGTTAGGAATAATGCAATACATTCTCTATTATAATAATAAAAAATAAATTATCATACTGTATATAATACATTTTATTTAGTATTTACCAAAAAGTAAATTTATTTACAAGTCAAGCGAAAAAAATATTCTATTTGTCAACAAACTTACAGTATTTTATTTCATGTACGTCAGTTTTGGAATCATAACTTGTATGAAATAAGGTATAGTTTAGTCCTTCTGTTCGGTTCAAATATAAACTAAATCCGCGCGATTATTCTGAGATGAATTGACCTCTGTTGCTCGGATATTCATTGCAAAAGAAATCGATGTTGTTTAATATATTATGATAAGACATTTGATCATTTCGACAATGTATATAATTATGTGTAGTAATATTTTATACATATGTAGGCGAACCCCGTAATAACGGCATGTTAGTTCATCGATTAACTAGTTATTGCTCCCGGTTTGACTTGCTTTGATGTAGATTTTGTATATCCCCCAAGAACAGTACAATTTTTCTAGATGAAATAGAACGCGTATGCAAAATCTCGTTATAATCGGTTGAGTAAATAACGCATGAAAACATAACAAATAAATACACATTCGCATTTATAAAATTAGTTATGAGGCAAGGTAAGTTTGAGTCTTATGTGATACACTGCCATACAGTTTTAATTCTAAACGACCTGAAGTACATATAAAACTGTATCGTCACATGAGAAGATGCTTTATCATTGTGAGAGATAAGAAACTTTTAAAATACTCCTTGACTTACTATTGTCTCTTGAGTGTATTCATCACAATGGAAACATATGACAAACGTAATTATCTATCTAATCTTATATGTATACCTTTAAACGAGCGATTCTTGTATATTTTTATATTTGTACATATTCAGGATCTCGGAAACGGCGTCATCTATATCCGTGAAACTTAGTATGTAGGTAGTTTCGGGGACGATAAATCGATCTTGCTAGATTTTATTCATAGAAAACTTTTTTAACTGAGTTTACTGGCAATTAAAAAATATAGCTAGAGTATAAAGGTATTTCGACGGCGCTGTCAAAACAAAAATAGCTCAGATGGAAATCGGTTGCTTCGAAAATCCGTGTAACCCCAGTTCGAATCCGAGTGACAACAAAAGAGATATGATTCTTTTTTCATTTTATTTTTTTTGTATAAAAAATGCTAATTTTGTAAGGCAAACCGAACAGATTATTTTAATTTTAAAATGTTTTGTCAAGAAGCGACCTAAGCCCGGTCGCCCAGGTACTTTAAACTTTAGGCTATTAAAACGCATTAAGTCAATCACGAGACAAGTGAATACACCTGTAACGGAAATTCAAAAAAGTGTGACAGGTATGACCCCGCCCTCAAACTCAACAAGATTTAACTCCAACATGCCGCAGTAACAATTTCCTTAGCTTGTAATATCTTTCCTAAAATAGAGAGGAGATAAAGTTCAATATCGTATAGCTGGGTGTAATAGCTAGCGATTTGCTGACGTCACTATCAGATAGTTACAAGGCCCAAAAATACGCCGCACTGAAAGAGAAGCTACGATACATTTACGATGAGAGTGCCGAACGCCAGTCTTAGAATTTCGTTTGAGAACTGAGGCTGAATTCCCAAAGCCCACATACTTGAACGTAGAACATGAGCCGTTCCACATGTGAAAGAGAACTAACGCTGAAGAGTTTTAAGAATCTTGTGTCAAGCGTAATAACTGAATTTAGCTGACAAGCGGATAAAACCGTTGTGAACAGTCGATACTAGATCCGAGATTGTAGCAGAAAACGATTATAAAACGCCGGTGTTACAAATATCGTGCAAATTACGAGTCCAGTAGCTGAATAACTTTCGAGTTGGAGATAATAACGTTACCTACTAAAGTGGAAAGTCGCGAACATTGAGTAATAAGAATCAGTAAAACTATAAAAGCAGATCGAGCAAAGAACTTCTAAAAATTGTCTGCAGTTTTGAATAAAGGTTATACACACGACATACGATCAAGCGGAACAACTAGATGTGGTATACTTGGATACGGTAGTTGAATTTACTTAGGGACGGGTAATAAAGTTAATCATCATTGTTTCTTAAGCTCTGGTCTTTACTTTAAGCGTCACAATAATTTCATAAAGTTTTGTTAAAAAGCGTACATTTACAGGATATCATTTTAAATAGTATGACGAGGTATACAAACTTACGACATATATTATTTAGGTTTGGTTTTTTATTTTGTGCGATAATCGATGCAAATTACTTTAAAAAAGTTAAGTTGTTGTAAATATATAAGAACTAGCTAATCCCGCGTCTCCACACCCATTTCTAGCGCAGTAATTATATATAAAGGTGATAATTACTTAAACATACTTACATTTAACTCCTATAGCGATGGAACTATTTATTCAGTTTAGAATTCTTTTTTCGCTAGTCAAAAGTCTATGTAAACACAATCTAAACCTTGTCATTTTTCTAAGCAGCGTATTACAAAACAAATGCAAAAAAACAATATTTGTCCAATTTGTTTTAACGTTATCGCCCGGAATACCTTATCTAATCCGAAGTATTAATTATTATCTTGACATTGTCATTAATTTTTTATCGTTTTATGAACTCTTTTGCAAAAGAAACTAGCAGCTAAACAAATGCTCCATTTCATTAGCACTTTGTAAGTAGTCGACATCAACTAAATCTTTAAACTAAGCATGTTAGTCTTTAAAATAAGCGAGACATAGTTTTGGTTGATTTTGCCAATATATGAAAGTCCAACAAGCTATTAGTGTAAATATTCGTTAAAAGTAAAATAATAAACAGTAAATTGATATCCTTATGCCTTAAAAGCAAAATAGTAAGAGCTTAAAAATGTCTCCCTCTTTTTCTAATATGACAATTTCTATGGGTCTAGTTATGTTTGCGAGGACATTTGTAATGCTTTTATATTATTTAACTCCCTGTCGTTTTGTAAAGTTAGCAGCACTGCATATACCCTTCGCTTTAGGACATCTTAGATGTGCTTTATTTGATCCAGATCAGGACTTCCAAATCCAAATAATGAATGCCTACCACTTAAATATTCGGTTTCACGTTACCAGAATGTTGAGCGCGAGCACTGTTAAAAATTGAATTTTCCTCGAGAGCAATAATAGCGACTTGTACGAGAGGAATTAAAACTTCTGGTATCAGTCTGTCTCAATGAAATGTTTCATTTTCTTTAAACATTAAGTCCGTACGTTTCATCGAATTATTAGCTGTCTCTATGTTCAACATTTACGTCTGCAAATTGTTCCTCTTGTAATATTTATGGGTGTTGGTTGTCACCACAAAAGGATGTCTTATCTTCATCGGGGAAGAACTTTGTAATCTAGTTCATTTGCGTCCATATGCAGATTAAAGAGAAAAGTTTATTTCGGTAATTCTTTGTTATTTTATCTGCGTGTAATGGCCTTCAGTAGTTTCCTCTTGGTCATCTATAAACTGATTTACACTCCTGTTAGTTCCGCTAGATTTTTCTTCATATAGCTTAGTGTATATAATGAAATGTTTTCCGATAAGTTGTTTATGGATAACATCATGACTAGCGACTTGCCCCGGTTCCGCACGGATACAATATCTTAATGTACTCTCATACGGGTCTAAGTGATTTCCATTCATCTTGTAGCGTTTTGACATTTACTGGTCAATAAAGGCAAAAAAGTTTTATAAGGCTCGCCTTATGTTTCTTTTCTTTTCCTCCGCCTTTTCCCCTTACAAGTAAAGTTATCTCGTGTAATAAAAATAGGCTCTAATTATAATATCTATCTACCGTTTAATTTTTTTCTTTTTATTATTATATCTTGGATAAACTGACCACATGACACTGGCTGAATTCTGGATAAGGACCACTGGCTCCAAATAAAAATAATAGGTTAAGCATAATTTCTGTGATACCTTTCATGATTTAAATTGAAATGATATTTTTTTTATATCATAGGAGGCAAACGAACAGATGTGGCACCTGATACTAAGTGATCACCACCGTCCATAGACACTTGCAACACCAGGAGAGTTGCAAGTGCGTTGCCAGCCTGTGTGGGGGTGGTGTGAGAGGAAAGAAAGAAAGAAGGGGAAGAGGAGGGTAGGTGGGTGGGTCTTCAAAATCAGGTTTATTTTTCCTCCTGAGAACTTCCGCTGCGTGTTAGCGTTAGCTCAAAGTAATTATTCCACGCGAACAAAGTCGCGGGCAGATGCTAGTACTGTATAAAATAGCGTCACAACTTATTCATCATAACTTATTGCTTTTATAATAAGAAATAAAAACAGAATAATTAAACCGGGTTGTGTTTGAGAACTATCGCCACTTACTTTTGTGGGATTATTTTCAATATATTCAATTACATTATTGTAATGTACCGAAAAAAATTCCGCCATTCTTATCAATGGAATCGCTTTATAAATATTTTTACTACTCTATTATTATATTTCGAACTTTCTCCCCTTTTTTTTATTTTGCTATACATATGTTGCAGAATAAATTCTGTAAACGATAGTGAAATTTATATTAATATTTTTATTTAAAACAACTAAAAAATTATCTGTTGACTAATTAATTCGAATAAGTCGTTATCAAACTCATGTAAAAAAGGCAAACCACGCATTTTATCTATACTAATATTATAAAGCTGAAGAGTTTGTTTGTTTGTTTGGTTGAACGCGCTAATCTCAAGAACTACCGGTCCGATTTGAAAGTTTCTTTTGGTGTTAGATAGCTCATCTATCGAGGATGGCTATAGGCTACATATCATCAGGTCAAAACCAATAGGAGCGGAGCACTAATGAAGAATGTCTCAAAATCGGGCCATTTTTAGGGCATCCGTTGCGTGTCAGTGTCAGTATTATATGCGTTGCCATGGTAACATGATTACATTCTATCGGAAATATTATTAGGGTTTATTTTGTGTTCCTGTTCAAAAGTTTACTCTACGTTATTTTTAATTCCAATTTTTATTATAAGTAGTACGTTGCTATCGCAAACATTTTAAAAGTCTATGTTGTGCTGCTATTTTAAAAGGTTAGTAGTAATAATATTCGTCCATCAATACAGGCCAAGGTATTACTACATACTGCCAATTCTGAAGTTTTGTCAATATAGGTAGTTCTTATGTATTCTCTACCCAGTTTTCTTCTATGTCTAAGTTAATGTAAAGGTATAAGCGCCAAATCTTCTATATAATATTTCGTAAATTTTTTTGTTCCGAATTTTTGGTTGTTTGATATATTATGTATTACAAGAATAAAGTGTGTGTATATAATATTGAAATAAATACTTTTTGATGAATACATATATCTGCGGTGCTACAAATATTAACATCTTTTTTTTAATTCTGTCGATATGTCTTTTTGTTTATTTGTTCCGGGTAATCTCCGAAATGGCTGAACCTATTTGAACGGTTTTTTTTTCTTAGAAATGACTACGCTATGGACCTAGCAAGGTCTTAACAGCTTCAACGGACTACAAGTAATATTTGAACGGGAATTTTACGGGCAATTAACTAACTAATTAGCTGTTTTATTTTAAGTGAGGGTGATACATAGATAGTAGTTTAAAGTTCCAGCTATGTGGCTTATGATAAATCCCATCCCATTCGATACACTATTAGTATTCACATATATAATGTACATGTTACCTGTTACTGTAGATGATGTGCGTGTCATACTTACAAATATTTTTGAAAGAGTATTATAGTTATTTACACATCTAATAACAATTTTAAATCTATTTAATACATTCAAAAAACGCGTGCGGAGCTGCGGGTAACAGCTATTGTAATGTAAAGAAGAAGGATATAGGATAATAAATAAATTATTCGATGAAAAAAAATTAATCGCGATAGTTGCTTAGAAAAAAATCTTCATATTCATTGGTATAGACAGTACAGAGCCCCTTCTGAATACTCTAAATCTTTCTTCCTTAAGAGTTTATATCTTTTGAACCTTAGAATTAATTGTAAAGGTATTGTATAGGTAATTAATTATATTGTAGGATGGTAAGGTTATACAGCCTGACTGGGTCGCAACCACCATGTATACGGCGAAAAAGCCCGTAATAGTGATTCGCTTCTACGGGTCGCGTTTCGGGAGCAGTCTGCATATCCAGCTTTTTGCAGGCCGGCGTGATAGTGGCGACTGGTGATGGATAGTGTGTCAATCGGTGGCCGCTATTATTTTTGCACTGTACTGTGCTTACCATCAGGCACAGTGCAGTAACTTTGCCGTGCTACAATAAAAAAAATGTTGTTGCTACATTTTGTAGACTATCAATTGCTAAATGACTATATACCCAAGTTCATTAAAAGAAAAACTAAAAACCCGTTTCTTTTTCCGGTAATTTAATGTTATTTTTTGGCTCCTGTATAGTATTTTGAAATAGTTCTTTCAGTAAAATGCGGTCAGACCGGTAATTTTTTTATGTTATGTTCGAAACCATTGGCTTTTAACACATGCCTATCTTATCATTGAAATATACGTATATAGACAAAAGACGGATTTATTATGACAAATAGCAACTGATTTATTGACACAGGTGTCGTGTAATAGAACAATTAAATTACGATGTTAATAATCTTGCTGATAAAGTCATTATAATAAGATATCAAGATAGTCACTCATATCCGATCATTTAGATGATGTCATGGTTTGTTCTGATGACACCACTGTATATAAAAAACACGAATAGTTGTTATTCGAGTGTTCTATTATATATAAGAAATGTGGTGTTTAAAATCATATAACAGGAAATCAACAGTAGACCAGACATCCAAGAAAAGGAAAAATTCAATCTACGTACTACAGGGCGGAATAGATAATAAATACCGTAATTCACATGATAAACATATTGGTCTTGACTGCTCTGCCGAGCGCCTTTCACTATACCCCTACTTCGCAGCCGGCTGTAACGCGACAAGGCATAGATGGACGAAATTTTTTAAGGCGATGGACAAAAGTCTAACTTTAATATATTTTATTGATGAAAATGCGCCTTTGTGCAATCAATGATGTTTTTAGGGTATAAGATTATCAGAAAAAGGTACTACACTTGACAAAGTGATAGCTTTTGAGACTTACTCAAAAGAGTGGTACTAATCAACAGTTTCAGTTCCATTACTTCATATTTTATTGTCTTGTACTCGCTTATCACAGCCTTGACATCTTTAAATGTTACACAGTACAACGTATCTCCGACTGTCTGCGCATTGTATTTAGATAGTTTTAGTATACATTTTGATACATTCTTGGACGTAATGACAACTGAAATTGTACCAAAAATTATTTCCAACAAGTTACTTTGTAATACACTGCTTAAACTGTTAAATTTTACTAATCGCATAGAAAGAAGTGTTGCCTTAAATAATTATAATTGGTACTACTTTCAACTTTAATCCAAAGTTACGACTTTTATGTTACGATGAAAATTAAGAACGGTTAGGTCACGTTTATATAGACTTTAGACAAGTAAAACAGTAGTCCTTATTCAAATAAATTATTTCATCAACCTAGGTAAAATTTAATAACAATAGGAATCTATATAGTCTTCTTTGCAATTGTACTCAGAAAACAACTATTAATTTCTCAGTTACAAAAATATGAATCATAACTGCATCGGTAAAATCCACAACGACTTGTGGAAAGATTATTGAGTATTTTCCTCTGTAATTGTTACTATTTGTAATGAGAAATTAACATCTATGTAGCATGTACTTTGTATTAAATCTTATAGTTTTTTCCTTGAGTAACTATGTAGTGTAATTGCTTTGTTCATAGAAACTTTGTTAGCCCTTAATGTATTTATAGAAAACTGTCTTGTTTTTCTGCCTCCAGGTTGCTTTGCTGCATTAGTTTATACATTATATTTGACAGTAGGACTGCAATCTTATTATACCAGTTTAACAAATGCTATTTTAAATTTATTTTATTTGTTCCATGCAATCGTTGGCCCAAAAACAATAAAACACTTCACGTATAGGATAGTTTCACATTAACTTAATAAGCAAGTCTAGTGTTAAAGTAATTAAGTTTAACTACCAACTAGAGTGATATATCTACTCTTATATTGATCTTAATACTTAACCTCTTCTGTTGATTTTTTACTACTCCGTTCTTATGATATGAATTTCGATAGTAAATGCTAATAATGGTGGCATTTTAAAGAGTGCTAGTGCATGTAAAAAAGCCCTTTTAGTAGTATATAGTAAATGCGATCTCTCATCAGTATAATGAGTTTGGTATATTTTTTAAGTTTTTACTGCTTGTTAAAATGGAAAGACACTAAATCTTATAGCGGATGACTAACTTAAAGTACTACTGGACACTTAGCTTATGAGACGGTTTCTAGAAAAAGCGTTACCACTTTTATACTGTTTCGACTGTTAAGATTGTCCTATCCGTATTCAATAGAAAAAATCAGTCTATAAAGGTAGTGGGAAGCACTATGAACCGTTGCTCCAAGATTATTATTGAGGTCAAGGTCCCCTTCCGGCTTTGAGAAAGCAGCAGTAAAACTTCGATACTTCAGTAGACTATATATTTATAAGGAATACTTTACAATTCTTTAATCGTGTTTTGAAGGCCGGTGATTTACATACATTTTTTTTTATAAAAACACGATTACGGACTTACTATTATTTGTGTCCTAAGGACGCCGCCATTTACCATACACATTTACAGTTTACATGAATCGACGATACATTTTACGTGGTGATTCAGTACAATTTCCTTCAAATAATAATAATAATCGGTTTGGCGGTTAAATTTAAATTATTGTTACCGATATTTATACTCCTTACATAAGGTTATTTACTTGAGTAATATACATAAGCACACATTATTTACTATTTTCAAGTCATTATACCTCAAGTTACACTAAAACAAACATTATATCAACACATACGACTTTATCGTGAGATATTCTATGTACGAGACATTAAGAGACATAATACTTATTAACACTACATAGAACACTATATCATCGACATAAGAACTTTATTACTACATAAGACACTATATTAAGCGACGTAAGACTCCTTAATATTCGAAGTATTATTACTTATCTACATTCAAACATACAAAACTTTACATGAGAAATTATAACCTAACACATTCATAAAGCTTAACGGTGTTAAGCCTCGCAAGACTTTTACGTCATAATACCTGCTCTACCTAAGGTATTTTTATGTATCTTATATGATAAATATTACGAGGCTCAGCTGTCTGTAACAATTATACACAAATTTTAAAGAAGCAAAAGCAATTTGTAAGTAGATAAGTAATGCTGCATCTCTTCTACTTAATTCGGAATTACCTTCACAATATAGCATGATAATAGAAAGATATATAATTGCTATGAAATTTTACGAAACAATATCTCTAAGAATCCTTAACACCTAAAAGCTCGTTGAATGTATTAAGTTTGAAAAGTATGTTCCTCGTGTTTGTTATATTCGAAATAGATTCTTTATTATTAACCTTTGTGGTATTACAATTATTAGTCTGTGGTATATATTCTTGCTGTTTTTATTAATTAAATATGTCTAAGTCACTGTTGTATACTACTCATTATATGAAAATGTGATATTTGCGACACCTAAATGATGTACCTATACATTGACTTGGAACATTAAAATATATTATTGTCACAACACTATAGAATTGAATTTAGAGCTAATAAACATCTTTATTTTCCATTCGTAACTGAAATAATACAGACTAGGTTCCGGAGAAAAAAGTAAAAATCCCTTTCTACATGAGGAAATCTTCATGAACACGCCACCCTCTCGGGGGCCTTACGTTAAGTACTTCTATGGCGGCTGAAACAAAAATACTTTCGCAGTTCCTTTTGCAGGGTACTAACAGAAGCTGTAGAATAAGCTCAATATATATCTCCATTGCATGATATCGGGTCTTTCAAAGCACAGAAATTTAAATACTGCAGTAATTAAAATACTAGTAACAACAACAAATTGGTCATTCCATGTTCCATGCTCACACAAAGACAGTTCTTTAAGTGTTAGGTTTTATTACAAAGCCCCAAAGTCGGCATCCGACTTTCCGGATAGTGATTTCAAGCTTAACGGCAAGCGGCTTATAATATCTAATGGTTATTATTGCGTGGATTTATATATAAACGATGGTTGCATCTAAAAATGTCGCCTCTCTTTGTTCATCCACTAAAAACGAATCGAGTTTCATGCCGGTTCTCTTCGATAACTGGGTTGTTTTCCGAACCGTTTGCTTTGACGTTCGTAAGCGCTTTCTCTGGGCCTAAATTGAATAGAGAATTGTTGATTTTGACACAGAATATAAAAGATTGATACTCTTCCTGTATTTTATTAATATGTCTCTTATTTTAATTCATACCAACTATATCTAAATATTTCTTTAAACAATTATTACAGTACAGTGAAGTGTTGACGTTTAGTTTGTTAATATAAAAGAATGTTATTTAAGATTCATGATCATAGTCACATAATTTGATCCTTAAATGTGTGATTGTATTATATTGATCAGTTGCAAGAACATTAGGAAAGGTGATGGTTAAATTTATAAGTTATTGTAATTATGTTACAAGCATATTGTTTTTAAAATCAGTATATAGATTGGATAGCGGTGTATGTGTTTCAAATATGTCTGGACGTGCGAAAATAAATGTGTCGTTACATTTCAAAATGAGCTATATCCAATTGTAATCGATCATATGTTTAATTTTTTTAAGATTTCCCATTTTTATACATCAAAAACGAAGTAGAATTTTTGCTGTCCATAACGTCTTTAGTTATTTTTTTAAGATGTTCATATTTTACATGTACTAAATTTGAAGATCTCGAAAATAAGTTATATAGTACAGCTAAAATGGGATTTAGCACATTTGTATTTGTAACGACTCAAATATTTTAACAATGTTATTTAGTTCGATATTTCAAGACTTATTATCTATGGGTTTCTCACCTAAAGTCACCTCGTTTAAATGATCTGACCCTGACAATGATAATCTTGATATTCGTGATTCTGGTACTGATAATCATAATATCTCAATTTATGCTGATAACAGCACAATATATCATACTTGTAACTCAATACTCCTACATTTTGGTATTGATAAATATAATATTTCTCAAATTCTTGGTATCGATGAAGCTAACGATGAATACAGAACAGTCCAAGAATAATGACGACAGCAAAAAGACGGTGACCTGTCGTAGTGAATCACATTGACAGGTTTTTGCGACCTCAATCCGATACACTCATATCGTGCAACTTTTTCATTTTTAATTAACAAAGACTTATTGATTGTAGTTAATGAACAAGAACTTTTCGCACGTCCGTACATTATATTAGTAGTAAATGACGTGTTAACAGAACATTTGAAAGGTTTAATGTGTAAATACGTAGCAATTAACTAATCGGAAATTGTTTTAGAAGATTTAAACATAGTCACAGTTAATTATAGAAACCAGCTAGTTCACTGTCCAGGTAAAGCAATAATAATTTAACTGTTTGCTAATGAATGTGATTAGGAGTTTAAGTTTGTTCTTTGGTATAAACACTTTTGGATAATCTGGAAACGGTTGATAGAGTATAAAATTGACTGTTATGAAAAGAAGCTTGGAAATAGAGGAAAATTATTGGAAGAAATGAAATTAGTGGAAGGAGGTCCATCAATGATGGTAACCAATATAAGCAAGTTTAGCATGATGTAGGTGTCGACTGTCATAGTACGAAAATATTTTGTCTTGTCTAATGGTCGAACGATAACTTACTGAACTGTAGGAATATGGTTACATACATATTTTATTATTGTTATGTGCTTGTTACCAGATATATTCATAAATTCCTTAAACAAATATTATCTTCTTGTTTTTTCCAGATATACTATTTCATACCGCGGTTTTTCTTGTTTGAGATATAGATTTATATATTCTAATATTATCCAGAGAATGACTAGGTTTTAAGTTATAATAATGAATGAAATTGGCAATTTTTGTAGAAATTGTTTTAGCAATCCTAGTTTTAGTAATACTGCTTATTAGGAGTGAACTAGCTGTACTTTTTGTAATTAATAGTGGTGTTTTATCGTTCTTGTGTAATTTGTTTATGATTTTTGTTTGTTCAAAATTTTTGATGAAAACCTTTTTATATTTTTTTTTTATTTATTTCATTTCTATAACTGATAAATCGAATTCTTCATTGAAATAGGAATAAGTAAACCTTAGTATAAGATATTTATCATGTAAATATTCTTTTTGTATAGATTTATGATTTGTTATTTTTTATAGTATCGAAGAAGCTACTTGAAAAAACTGAACTAAAAAAAACATGACAACTATTGAACACTGGAAGAAAGAAGAATGTATCTATTCTAAACTTTCTTATTTTACTAAGATTTATATAATAGTGTTCCTGATATTTTCGGTAAAGGGTATATACTAAGAACATAAACACTTACCAAAGTACGCAAGAATTACTAACAATTTTTGGTAACGGTTATAAATTAAGTATAGTTTATAAGAAGAGGCAATGATTGGACGGAGTTTTAATCGTTGAATTTTACAGTCGCTCAGCCTCGGACTGTTTCGCTCGGACTACCTGATGCAGCACCCCGATGGAAACCGAATTAAGCAAGTGGAATTTAATACGGTCGCTGCGAGTTTTGGCGCCATTACATCGCATCTGCCAACAATGTCTCGGTACCGACACGTAACGCTGTATCAATGACTGGGCCAACTTTGACAACTCGTTTGTTAAATTTGACCAACATTTGGTTGTTTGCTAAAATTAAGCTAAATTTTCACAATAGCTAAGTATCACTTATGAAGTTACTCATCAGTGATATTTGTCTATACTTGATCGGGTATATCAGAGACACGTTTTAATAATACACAAGTATCTAAGTTGTCGCCCTTATCATTTTATACAGCTGGTAACCAATCTACATCTCTCATGTGATTCCTGTCTTATTTCAATGCACGCCTTTGCATCTATCTCACTTCACTAGTGTATGTTTGATATTCTCTTTCTTTTTGTTGATTTTGTTTGTTGTGTAAGTTTTGGGCTTTGAATTATTGGCATTTATGGACATTTTTATGTAAATTGCATGTAGGTTTAAGTGCACTAGCTCAGTAAATTACATCGTGGTACAATTATGCATTTAATAAATCTTTTGGTTATGGGAATGAATATGAAATATTGCACCGTAAATGGCTACGAAGTACAGTTATGAAATGCATGAATGTATTCATATGGATCACTAGGATAATAACTTATACCGCCTTAGCATGATGTCTTTTTATGTGGCTCGTAGGACATTTGTTAATTTAAAGATAAACATCTTGATTTGTTTTGTAAGTAGAACTTTTGTGGAAGTTAGCAACAGCGTTCTATGCATTGAGATTGTTGTATCTATTAGTATTTGTTGTGTGCATGCTAGAATGGATTTATATAGCTTGCTAATATCACCTGAGAGATGTTTATCCTCGCCTATGTTGTTGGTTCGATAAGGTGCTATGTGTCATGTGTCCGTCGCGGTGTGTCTTTCTCTCCAATCATTGCTACGTTTAAGGCTTAGGGTACACATCTTTCAATTGTTTTACGCTTTCTCATCAACACCATGATTACACGAATCAAACTTTTTTACAGTATGCAATGCTAGTTAAGAACATGCGAATGGACTGTTTTATAGGTAGAGTACGGGCTATAATTGTTGGTCATGCTGATAATATGTCACTGCGTGGGTTAAAATACACTGTGTAGGAGACAAATCTTCATTTCCATTATATTTCACACTTCCTGTTTACATTTCCCATGTGAATCATAAACATCGTGTGGAAAAACACAGTGTTGGAAATTATTAATTCATACATTATTTATCCTTATTTACTTCTGGCACATCTTTTAACGTAGGTGGTAGAGCCACGCTGAAGCTAATACTTGTTTCAACATGAATGGGTCGGCACACCCGAGCTAGTACCACCCTCTCACAGAAACAACAACTTAAAGTAACGATGTTTAAATTGTTGCGTTTCGTTCAGTCAGTGACAGCGTCGGAGGCGCACCTATTAAAAGGCCGGCAACGCACTTGCGACTCCCCTGGTGTTGCTAGTGTCTATGGACGGCGGTGATCCCTGAAAATACAGCAAGGAAAATTATTACCTTTAGGATCTATAGTTTGGCATAAACCGGGCTATTAAATACATAATTCCAACTCTCGACTGCTGGGCCAAGCTTATATTGTTTCCTTATTTAATGTAAAATCCCCCGCTAATATTATGAATATTATTGTAACATTCATTCGTGGTTACTTCATACTTGTAAATATGAAATTCCATTTTTTTATCTATACTAATATTATAAAGAGTTAGTACATCTAGTTTATCTCTTACAACTTTAAATGGTTATATCCTTACCAGCCTGCTCCAATTTTCGGTACCTCGGTTCATAAATACAAAACGACGGTTGCATTGATAATGACGTGAGGAATAGGATAAGTGTAGGATGGATGAAATGGCGAAATGTGTCTGGCGTAGCTTGTGACCTACGAATGCCTTTGAAACTCAAGAGGAAGGTTTATAAAAGTATGATAAGACCGGTCACGCTGTACGCATCTGAGTGCTGGGCTACAAAAGAGACGGAAGAGAGAAAATGACATGTGGCAGAGATGCGAATGTTAAGGTGGATGTGTGGTGTGACTAGAATGGATATGTAGTCCGGTGAAGCTGTTAAGACCTTGCTGTGTCAATAGCGTAGTAAGATCGAAAAAAAAAATAAAATAGAATGGATAAGATTAAGAATGAGTATATCAGAGAAAGTATAAAAAGGGCACCAGTGACAGAGAAGTTGAGGAGTAATCGGTTAGCATTGTATGGGCATATCATGAAGAGAGATGAAAACCATGTAACTAGAAAAGTGTTGAGTGTGATGGTGGACGGATATACGAGTAGAGGATGATCGTAAAAGGTATAGATAGACTGTGTGAAAAATGATATGTCCGTAGAAGGTGTGAATAATAAAATGACATGTGACAGGAGAGAATGGAAAAAGAAAACATGTTGTGCCGATCCTAATTAGGTGGGATAAGTTGTGAAGTTGCAGGGGGTAATCTCAGGAACTACTGGTCCGATTTGAATAATTCTTCCAGTGTTATATAGCTCATTTATCGAAGACGGTTATAGGCTAACATCACGCTAAGGCCAATAGGAGCTGAGCACAGGTGAAAAATGATTGAAAGTCGGGATTTTTCTCCTTTTGATAACTTCTGTTCGGTGTTAGCATTAGCCCAGAGTAACCATTACTACGCGGACGAAGTCGCAAGCAGGGGCTAGGTGTAAAAATAAAACTTGAGGTTATTATTACGGTTTCAATTTTAGCTTTTTTAAGACATTTCATTTAATTATTTTTTTTACTTTCAACCCATTTATAATAAGATTAATAATTTGTAAAGTTTTTTATATGAAAATACGAGTATAGTGATTTAAGCCATAAATATTGTATTAATCACCGTTTATCAAATATACGTACAGATTTTGGATTCAGTAAATAATGATATATACATAATTTTATGTGAATAATACAAAAACGTAAAATCCTATGACAAACCGTATGTATTATTTTCATTGTTTGACCGTCAGTTATTCATTGACACTCCATGATTTATGATTTCCTTCTCTTGTTTACTATTACAAATTTCATACATGACTCGATTGATGCTTAATGAACATGACGTGAGCATGACTTATAATGAAGCTTGCAAGTACACGGGCTAAATTACAGCATACTATTTATTCATGATCTAGGCATAAATTGCAAAATGTTCTATGCCTTTTCAATTTAGCCATTTTTTTAAGTGAAACTTCTAATGCGACTTCCATCAAGGTTGCGTTAAACGTTCAACGCTAGAAACAATATGATTTCATTAAAAATTAATTTCTATCCCTTCCTATTTTCATTTCCACATTACGAAGTTTCACTTCTTCCGCGTGGAGGAACTCCACGCACTTTTTTTTAATCATTTGCTTCCTTGCCTATTTCGTATACTTTTTGCAATCAATTTTAAATCAGCATTGCGATAAATTAGGAATTTAAAACTTTGCATAAACAGCTCAAACATATTCGTAGTTTAAAACTAGATGACAGTGCAAATTTAACTTGATTTCTATACTGTTCGTGGATTTGTCAGAAGTTTCATGGACAAGTTTAACTTAAATATGAGATCGTAGATAAGATACGTATATGGAAGATAGATACACATTTTAGGTCGGAAATGCAATATATAATGCTGTTTTGGCGATACGTATTTCAGAACGTTATATTAGAATCGAAGTTAATAGTTTAGGATTCATATGAAGACATATACACTAGGGTGTCTGTTATTTAGCAAGTTGGCTTTTTTTCGCTTGGGTGACGTTCGAATTCTTAGGGCGACTTGTACCAAAAGTAATTTAAAAATATTTAAAAACCGTTTAACTAAACATATTTAACGCTCTAAACATTTTTAATTTAAATGCGTTTAGCGTTGTCTTGTACCAACTGCTTAAATTTACGATTTAGCTAAATGTGTTTAACGTGTCGGCAAAGTAGTCAATGACGTTTCGTTTCACGCTTAAGGGCTACTTAAATCATGATTTGAATAAAACTTGTGTACAATATCAAAAATTTATGCGTAAACGAAACGTTTCTTGTTTTACCGGCTTACACTTTTTGACATCTTGCACTTTTCGCGCCGCGCATATTTGTAAATGACGAACGTGTTATTTTATATACTTGCTGGGATTAATATTGTGATAACTAATATTGTGTTTTGTTAAATTTAATAGAGTTTGTTCGGTTGAATCTGTAAATTATATTGTGTCTATACTTACTTTGAACACAATTTGAATACGTAAAACCAAATAAGTTCTGGACTTCGTTCACATACACCAAATTTTACACGAGAGGAACAGGAGCTGTTTACAAGAGTTATTGAACCATATATCTCGATAACAGAATCTTCGAAGAAATTACTTCTTTCAAATATTTGTTGCATAGGTTTGTTTAAAAATTCCATAAATTCTTCATCATCATCGGAGGATAAATCACAAAAACTCATATTTATTTCGAAAAAACGAATAACAAAATTATGTATGAAATGACACTCCACGACCGATCACTAAACGCGTTTAGCCGCGCTAAACAGCTCCCACAGAGCATTTAACTTTGACAGATCACTAAACGTATTTAGCGCCATAAAATTGTTGGTATAAGACACTTGTTTGATTTAAATCCAAAATCGTGTTTAAATATAAGTTAAACACAAGTCGTTTGGTACAAGCGGCCCTTAGTTTATGTTTTAGTTGTGGTTAAGATAAAATTACAATAAATATGATACTTATTTTCCAACGAGTCGAAGATCTTTTTTATCGACCTGACTACGCTATTGGCCATACTAGGCCTCTACAGCTTCACCTGACTGAGACGAGCTGAAGGTTTGAGACTTTAAATAAAGATAAGTCAAGATGACAATGCAATATTAAAATATTTGTTCATCTTGATAATATTATGATTGAGGAATATGACAAGTCAGCTTAAAATCGATTGTAAAATTGCACACAGGCACAAAATTAAAAAGCAGAAAATGGACCACGTTCTCAAAACGAACTGAAAGTTATTAGATATGAAACAAGAAAAATTTGAGGCGCTTGCAATATAAGCCCACCTTCCTCCTCTCCCCCTTCCGTCCTCCCTCCCCCACAAAACACACCCACATTTGTTACTAGTGTCTATGGACGACGGTGATCATTTAACACCAGTTGTCCCGTCTGTTCGTTTGCCTACTATGATATTAAAAAAAAAGTGAGAAATGTGGGGAGTAGCTGTCTTTGGAAATGTTATAAAATACTCCAGACTGTTTGGACTATTGCTTGCGCCTCATATTTGTCTTTATTTTATATTTTTTAGTTTATTTAAGAACGTAATTATGTTTTTAATTTAAACAATTATCTTTATTGATTGCGTTATGTTCTACGTAGAGTTACACAAAATATGCGTTATATCTAGATGCAGAATGAATGTGTTTTCATCGATTGACTCTACGCTTTTTATAGTTATTGAATACGTCCCACGTTTTTTGATATAAATTTTAAAAGAGTTTTCATAGCTATTATAAATTTACAATCAGAAATTTTCAGGACAATCTGTCGAGAGTTAGGTTAGCTACATTGGTTTTAAAATCTTCATAGACTAACAGTATGTACAAGAAAGTACATGAATACTTTTGCTTTTTAGTTTTTTGCGTGTAATATTTAACATTTTCATCTTCTTTTTCTTCATTATTTCTTAATATATTTTATATATTGTCTTTAATATGGTATGCTTAACATTATGGCTATACACATGGATATGTAACCATTCGTGAATTTATATCAAGGTGTATATCTGGAAACATATTGTAGGAGATAGTCACCACCACAAAACCGAATGTGCTGGGCCCATTTTAAATATTTTCATCGGGGTGATGACTACTCCTGAGTAAAATCGTTATTTAAACAGCAATTCTATTATAATAAGAGGCAATTATCGTTAATCCACTTACCTTACAGGCTCGGCGTTCTTGTCACGCTTCCACTGTGCTGGGTCTGTGTATAATGGTGTGTGTGTAGTGTTTGTCTGTATTCGTGAAAAATGTGTAGGAAGCACAAACATTAATAAACTCAATAATGACGATAGTCTTTTCAATAATTCAAAATGTTCAATATAAAATTAATGTATTACACAAAATATATAACAAATATTAATATTTATGGGGCGTTAAGACGAAATACGTGGTACGTCAACACGTTGCAAAGTCGTTCAAGAATGTTATATAAATTAATAGTACAAAACAAATATTAAAAATACGTGGGACGTCAACACGGTTCAAAAATTGTTCAAGATGTGTCGCATCTGAGATGAAGTAATACAACTATGAGTTACAAAAAAAGGGACCTTTGGCCTGAGTTTTTTTTTGTAACTCAGTTTTTTGCGATCACGGCCGACATTCCTTAACACACATATTACTCCGTCATGGAAACTGTATTGTTCTTAATTAAATCCATAGAGACGCATTAAAAGGCATAAACAACTTTCATTCGCACTGAGCATGTTCATTTCTATTTGAATTTACTTTGCATGCCTTTATATCGTAGACGTATCATTATTCCTATGTTATTTTTATTATCACACAAGGGAATCCTTCGGAAAATATTGAATAACCACTCTGAAATACGTGTCCTTATTTCGAGTTACAATTCTGAGAGGACAATGACTCGAGACATTATCGTAACAGTAAAACTATTTGGTACTCGTTACATACCATAGTATATTTTAAATTTTAACTATCGGAACGTATACTCGCACATCGTAAATGGAGACGTTACTGCAAGAGCTATCGCAACCAATCAGGAGAGAGGAGGCAACGATGTAACGAATATTAATGCTTCAAGGGCGAAAATTACATAACGCATGTACATCTCGTGCAATGTACATAATTTTGTATATATTCTTCTCCAGGATTAGGAGACTGTTGCTGAGATCCGCTCTGGCTTAGGTCGACTATCCTCCTCATTAAGGGACTTGTCACCAATGCTCATCAATTGCCGATGGTGCACCGGATGCTTTAAATTTAACTGCATATCATAACTATGGTTATCTATTTGACTATCCTTAAAATTGTGAAGTCCTAATGATCGTTAATTTCATACTACTCATATAAAAAATACTCATAAAAGTTATTTAGCAAAGAGCCAACCGAAATGTGTGAATGCGCAACCGCGACTGAGCTTTGGGCTACTAAACTCATCTATAACAACACGATTCACTGTAACATATTTCAAAATTACCCTCTAACATTTTCTAATCTATACATTTAAATCTCACCGAACATCATATTAACTGCAATCTGAAATAGCACAGAATTCGTTCATTGTTATTTGTAATTATTCTAAGCTTTTAGTAAGATTAATTTAGTCTATATGTCTTTTCTGCTATGCATATACCTTAGTACAATTTTTAGATGTTTGTATTTTCTTCTAGAATTCATTAATTTTCTAAATCCATGACGTATCTTATGAATTCTCGAAATCATTTTTGTTAGTACTAATTACTTCTTTGTTAAATCATTTCATATCTTATTAACTATGCGTTCATTTTGAACTGCGCCTTAGTTAATTGTAGGGCAATTTGTAATCTTTGTTAAATTCCGATATATTTATTAGGATTTAATAAGGTACGCTATGGATTTTTACACAGCAATGTTTCTCTTTTACAATATTATTGTATGTGTGTGTGTGTGTTTTGTTTTGTGAGGTTTAATAATAAATACCATATATTTTACAGCTATATAGTGCAACAACTCGGACGCAGTGATATGTTAGAAAATGTAAGTATTTAATTGTTTTTACTAACATTCTAATAGGATAGTTGATTAATGTTTATCACACACATCTAATCATTAAATGCATATGCAAAAATATTCGTTGAAGTGTCATTTATTTGAAAATCGTTTCATATATAATATAGTTGATTTCAGTAACTTATTGCTATTTTTTTTCTTTTATATAAATAAATTTCATTTGCTCGTTTTACTATTATTAGGAAATTTGAAACATTTATATTGCTTGTTAAAAACAAAACTGGCTAATTTAGATAAACTGTTAAGAATCAATTCTAACAGTGAATCACTTTTTAAATAACCGACACGAGTTCTGATAGAGCTACCGCACACTACGATGGCCACCGAAAGAGTTATTTAACACGACAAGCGCCGTCCTTTATATGGGCCATTCGAATTATAACTACCCGACAATAAAACATAACATGGCGTCTCAGGTCATTAGTAACACCCCCGATATAGTCTATAGTTACGTCATTAGTAGTAGTAGTGGTCTGTTCGGGCTTCGCATAAGTACCTTAACTTGCATCATACGTGTCTCATCTTAGATATCAATACTAGCATATTATTTATTAGTAATATATACATATAATAAGAATGTAAATCTAACGTGTCTGTACTTCTTGGTTTTTTGTGAAAAAAAAATTGTTGGCAATGTGGAATAATTAATAAAATACATTTCAATCATTTTTAAAAATGTCTGTCTCTCTGTCTCTGTTTGAAATAACACGCATCACTGCTAAAGTACTGTGTCCATGATAAATCTTCCATCATAAGAAAATCATAAAGCTAATCCTCGATTAACATGTAGTCTTCGTTTAATTAAAATCGGTTTACTTTATAAAAAGTTATTGTAATTTTAATGACGACGTGACTTAAATACGAGTGAAATCTAGATACGTTTTTTTTTTATATCATAGGAGGTAAACGAACAGGTTGGACATCTGATTTGAAATGATCATCACCGACCATAGACACCAGCAACACCAGAGGAGTCCCAAGTGCGTTGCCAGCCTATGTTGGCGGGGAAGGGAGGAGGGGGAAGTGAGAGGGAGGGAGGTGTTCTTCCGGCGCTCTCACTGAGCGAACGAAATGCAACAATGCAAGCACTGTTACTCCATGTAGATTTTCTGTGGGAGGGTGGTACTACCCCTGACGAGCCGACCTATTCATGCTGAAACCAGTTATAGCATCAGCGTGGCTCTACCACCTAGGAAAATCGACTGAACATATACTGAATGTATTAACATTCAGATGATTTTATTCGTCAATGTTTTTGTCTATTAGCATCCACGCGGAAGGAGACAATATAAGGCATTTATTTATTTGTTCACGTTACATATTTATGATCGTATCAAGATATTATGTCAACTTCATTAGTTGGCATGCAACTAATGTAGTGCAATTAATTATAATCGTTATTCCTATTCATTTCAATGCTTTGAATTTTTTTAATAATTAATCTGCCAGATGCCTGAGAATCGAGCTCTCTCAGGTCTTTGTTCCGGCATAACGGAGGCTTTCGATCTTTTCGGTGTACCAACAGCCGTCGTTCTGTTCGTGGTGGAGGAAGTCTCCTACAACATTTGCGACCAGCGTTTCCACGAATTCTATATAGCGGAGACGAGGCCTGAGATACAGGTAATTTAAGACCTCATTTATTACAAAGTTCCATGTCACATTTTTACATACATACATACATTTATCTAATTATTTTGTTTATTTTTTTAAATATCATTGAAGGCAAACGAACAGGTGGGTCACCTGATGTTAACAACACCAGGTTGCAACACCAGGGGAGTCGCAAGTGTGTTGCCAGCCTGTGTTGAGTTTGGGGGAGGGAAGGAAGAGAAGAGGAGAGAGGGGAAAGTGAGGAGAGGTGAGCCTCCGGCTCTCTCACTACCCGAACGAAACACAACAATGCAAGCATTGTTACTTCATGTCGATTTTTCTGTGAGAGGGTGGTATTGCCCAGAGCGAGCCGATCCATTCATGCTGAAGCCCACTATAGCTTTAGCGTGGCTCTATCTATCACCTACAATAATCAGTTCATAATTTAAATATAACTGCATACTAATTAAATATATAATAGTAGTTGATCCGGCCACGCATCACTGTGGTTAAGTTATTACATGATCAATTAAAATTGCTGGGTTACTTAATGAATAGATTAACAGAACACGTGTACCATAAAATAAACTGGAGTTGTAAAAGAAATTCAAAATTAAGACTTGGCTTCGTTTTCTGTTAACAAACTAGTTTAAAGCGCCATCTGTTCGAGAATGATAAAACCAACAATTACTAACAATATTCAACATTGACAATCGTTACATTTGTATTTAAAAAATATTGAGGCCATTAATCGAAATATAGATTTTGCTATCTCTCAAGTTGGACCGGATTATACATAACTGAAAATCAGTTGAATAGTGTCGGATGTCGT
>JACEII010000138.1:633649-671193 GCA_014332785.1 Antheraea mylitta
TCGGTTCTTCGTGACGGGGTGCGCGCGCATCGTAATAACTTTAGGGTGTCGGTTCTTCGTGACGGGCTGCGCGCGCATCGTAATAACTTCAGGGTGTCAGTTCTTCGTTACGGTGTGCGCGCGCATCGTAAAATTTACTCTCATCATTTTCCCTAATGCGAAAAGAAGAAGTAGTAGTTTCCCAAAAGAAGTATAACTTCAGCTTGATTGCAATTTCGTCGTAAGTTTGGTCTCAAATTGAGACAAGACGATTGACAGTCATTTGTGAGTGCAGTGAAATGATAATTCCCGACAAAATTGGTGTTAATTTGTTATGAAATGGTAATTAGAGTACACATAAATATATGAATGTTCGCACTCAATAATACCTTGCCTTATTTTGGTGTCGTATCTGTGTATATTAGAGTGTCTTACAAATGAATTCTCTTTGAAGTGAAACTTCTCATGGCAGGCCTTTCAAAGTCTGATTGGCAATCCGTTTGTGTGACGAAAAGTGGTGGGGCTAAGGACTGTGTCGGGTAGAGTGTTGAAAACATCGGTTCTCGGTATCACCGTAATTAGGTAGGTGGTAGAGCCAAGCTGAAGCTATTACTGGTTTCAGCATGAATGAGTCGGCTCTACCGGGGTAGTACCACAGAAAACCGACGTGAAGTAACAGTGCTTGCATTGTTGCGTTTCTTTCGGTCAGTGACAGCGCCGAAGACCTGCATACCCTCCCCTTCCTCTCTCCCCCTTCCTACCAAAGTTGGCAACGCACTTGCGACTCCTCTGGTATTGCAAGTGTCTATGAACGGTGGTGATCACGTAACATCAGGTGACCCACCTTCGTTTGCCTCCTATGATATAAAAAAATCCAAAGTCCCTCTTTAGTGCTTCTATGATGCTTGAGTAAGCCCTAATCATAATAGTATTAGTTCATAACTAAAACGCGTGAAAATGTTTGAATTGAACCTTCAATATTACAGTACTAAAGATAAGATATACAGCAACAAGCAAGTTGGTCACATGTTGCGTACAAAGCTAGCGGACGCGAATGAAGGCGGAGTCGCAGCAGGTCTAGGCGCTTTGGACTCCCCATATCTATTAGACATGTAGTCGGCACAAATAATTTAAATTATTTGTAAAATAATATGTGGTTACTTAAAAAACAGTAAAACTCTCTTTGGTGTTTATTTTTTAATTGTCATATAAACAAGTTCCAAAAGGTGTTTCAGAGACACTGCGTGTCTATGATAGTACTGGCCAAAAATATTATTGTTTGTTTTTTGTATACATTATTATGTTAAATATAAAATTATTTATATGTCACCAGCATTAAAATGTCTTGTTATATTTGTTTGAAATTATGTAAAATATATAACTTAAAAAACTGTGATAACTTCATTTTTAAACAGTAAATTGAAATGTATATATATATATATATATATATATATATAATACGTACTGTACTTGAATATTAAATATTATAATAAAAAATCCATTCCTTATTTTTTTCTTATTATTTTGTATAACCTTGGGTATATTGAATAAGATTTCCATATATAATTTTCCTTCCCATCCTAAAGTAATTTTGTGATGCCTTTACAAACTTTGAAAGCTTGTAATATCTATATATTTCAAAGTGAAAACATTTTTAGCTTTATCCCGTGTATTACAATTATATTATGCTGTAACAGTTACACAGTTGGGTAATATATTGATAAGACTTTATTACTTAAAGAATAAAGAAAATATATATTAATACGCCCGAGTCACGGTGTCGAATAAACAATTTTATACTTCATACAGTCAAGCTACTTTTGAGTCCAATCAACATACATAAAAATGTGTAATGATGAATAACAAGGATTTATATAACAAAATAAAAATACTTGTCATGTACAAACACAACTAAACCAGATGAAAGGTTAAACACTCGCAGTATTCTAGGATATGACACTTCATGGTCACATTTAACGTATAAAATAATAATCTCAAAACAATTACTAATAAACAACCAAGAAAACCCAAGTTAAAGTTAGTTCTAAAACTTTCAAAAGTATTACCACATATATAATAAACCTAAGGGTAATGACCGGTGCCGAAAGTTACAATGGGCAACCCGAAGTTAATAAGTTTCGATAATGAAACGGACAATAAACACTTTTTTTTTTTGTTCTTGACGTTCCCTTTCAAGTGAAAGTAAAATCACCTGACGGTCATTCATACTGTGCTTTACCATAGACGCATAGAGGATTGTATAAAATATTTTTATTTTTCTAGATAGGTTAAATATTAAGCACCTATTTTTGATTTATAACAGTGTTTCCCAAACTTTTTAGGCCATACCCCATCTTAACATTTCTAAAATTTGTATGCCCCCCTTTAAAAATTGTTTTGTTCTCTTATGAAACATAATTGATAAGTTTTAGGTAGAAATTATCAAAACCTCGTAAGTAAAATATCAAAACATATAATGAAAAACTTACTTGACGACTCTAATTACTCAGTTGATATTTTGGTAACGTCAAACGAAATTATAGCTAATAATTATTTACAAGCTTCTTTTTAAGAACCTACCTTTTTCGTTAAATTTGTCACCGATATCTAGTATTGCATTTAAATAACCCAAAGGCGAAAGGGTTAAAGTCGTGTCGAGTCAATTTTTATATTGCCCCTCTTAACTATCAAATTGCCCCCTATGGGTCGTGGGCCCTACGTTGGGAAACACTGATTTAGAACGAGAATCGAGTGCAGAGTATTCTCCATAAATATTGCTACTGTCTAAATATTTAGCCTGTGCATAGCGTGGGAGGTATATTGTACAAATAAAATCAAAATCTAATATATTATTTTATTTAATAAACAATCACTACACATGGTTTTGTTTTTATACAAATTCCGTATACTTCGGCAACTTGTTCTTGGTAAACAGACCGCTGTCTCTGGGTCCATAGCCTTCGATGTATTCAAAATCTGGATGTGAATTGATGACCTGATGAAGAAAAATACGTTTTGTACTAATAATATATATATTTTTTAATATATATTCAAGTACGATAAATAACTATGGTAAGTACACTGCATTCCAAAAACAACGCCGATCGCTGGCAGATCTACAAACTTCCGGTTTTCGTCGCCGTCATATCAACTTACAAGCTTCAGTAGATCAGGAGAATGATATCGCGTCAGTACTTATCAGATGTACACGTGTAATAAAATTGAACCGTCATAGGACGCCTGGCAGATGTGAAACATTATAATTGTTTTGTATAAGTTATATGCATACGATAACAGATTAAAACGGGAATTAGTTATGACATAATGAATGGCTAAAATCATTACAATTTGGTTCTATAAAATAATGGTTGTTTATTTATTTTATTACATAAACATTCATTTTCGTATACTAATACTATAAAGAGGTAAAGTTTGTGAGTTTGTAACGTTGTAGAGGGTAATCTCAGGAGCTACTGGTACGATTTGAAAAATTCTTTCAATGTTATATAGCTCATTTCTCGAGGATGGTTATAGGCTATATATCATCACGCTAAGACCAATAGGAACGGAGCAACAATGAAGAATGTTTATAAAAAAAATTTCCTCTTGAGAGCATCCGCTGCCTGTTAGCGTTACCCTAAGTAACTATTCCACCTGAACGAGGGCAGAGGCTAGTATTAAATACAAAAATTCAACTAGGCGATGGCGCGGTGTTTGCCGACATTTCTCAAAGTGCACTAGGTTGTCGGCGCGTGCCACGTAACACTAGTAGAACAAGTGACCTACAAGATAGGGTTGCAAATATTTTTGAGTATTTTGTTAATAGTGCAATGTTCGTGTTTTGCGTCGCCACGCAACAATCAGGTTTACCATCCGCCTAGAGATGTTTCACATCAATAAAATATCTAATTTCGTATGTGTAGAGTTTTAAACGCTTTATTGTTCGTTTTTTTTTTAATGCCAAAAAGCAGTAAAGAGATAGATGGTCCACCTGATGATAAGTGGTTACCATAGTAAATGGTTACCGACGTCTATGGCGAACTGTAACACCAAGGGCATCAGTGCTGTGTTGTCGACCTTAAGGAGAGTGTTTCAGTCCCATCGCTTTCTTCACCAAGCTTTAGAGCGGGAATTTAAGACACTTGACCGCAATCGCAACTACCCAAACAGTGCCAAAATGAAAAAAATAGGCAGGGGAATTCTAGGTTTTTTAAATAGATGGCTACCCCAATCTACACAGATATATTTAACTGAACAGATATATTTCTTTGATCTATAGGCGGAGGGTAAACCTGATGGTTGGCGTGGCGACATGAAACACGAACATTTTTATTTATGTGATAGGAGGCAAACGAACAGACGGATCACCTGATGTTAAATGATCACAGTCGTCCATTAGACACTTGCAATATGGGGGATGGGAGGAGGGAGGGGCGAGGAGTGGATGTGGCCCTCCGGCGCTCTCACTGACCTAACGAAACGCAACAATGCTAGCACTGTTACTTCACGTCGGTTTTTTTTTAATCGGGTGGTACTACCCCGGATAAGCCGACCCTGTCTTGTCGGCCACCCAATAAATAAAATTTGTAACGCTTTATCTTTTTATTATGCGATAGCTGATGCCTGTCGTAATATGTTTTTTTTAATTTTAAGCATATAACTTATACAAAATTTCGATGTTACACGTCTGCCACGCGACCTGTGAAGGCTTAGTTTTTACCGACTTTAATTTAACAAGGAGTAAGTTACACTCAATGATATGCTTTATGATTTTGTTCGTGAGGTTTTATTGTGAACCCAGTACTTTGGCAGTGATTCGTGTTCAAACAGATAGACATTTCTAATAACGATTCAAATGTATTCTATTACTTATTCCTAAACCACTACAACAATTTTTTTCAAGAAAATCGAATAGGAACAGGCATGTTAAATTTATGTTCTTATTACTAGCTGAACCCGCAGCTCCGCACGCGTCTTTTTTTATCGTATTAAAGAACTATAAAATTGTGAGACTATGTACAATTATAGAATTGTTTTTTAAACCAATTGTAAGTAATACATTCATGCCACTTACAGTAACATGTAACGTGTACATTAGATATATAGATACTAACAGCGTGCTTAGTGAGATTTATCATCAGCAACATATTTGGAATTTTAACCCACCATATAACTACCTTTGTGCTCACTTACTGTGTAAGGAACTAATGAAACAATAACTTAAAATATTATTATAAAGTTTTACATTACATTTAATATCATATCATAATTACGATTATGTGACTATACAAAAACTAAACGCTTGTCTGTTCCACAAGAAATTGTATCATGGAACTCTTTACGTAATACGTTTAGGATCTAAGATCTTATTAGGAAGAGATTTTCTTCAGAGTTACTAATAATTATAATGTGGAATTGTATAACCGTTTTGGAGATAGCACTATGGGCGAAACCACGGTTAACAGCTAGTACACACTAAAATTGCCTAAATTATTTTTATAAGGTCAGCCATCTGCCCGTGAAAGTCTCGGGAAGATCTGCCTAACCGTTTTGAAGATAGTACTGCGGGCGAAGCCACAGTTAACAACTACTATAAAGTTGCTTGAATTACTTTTTATAAAGTCAGCTATATGCCAGTGAAAGTTTCGTGAAGATCTGTCTAACCGTTTTGGAGATAGTAGTGCGGGCGAAGCCACTGTTAATAGCTAGTATAAACTGAAATTTCTTGAATTACTTTTTAAAAGGTCAGCTATCTGGCAATGAAAGTTTCATGAAGATCGAAACGTTTTGGAGATAGCAATGCAGGTGAAGCGTCGTTTAACAGCTAGTTTAAATAAAAAATAAACTAAATTATTTGTTATAATGTCCGCTACCTGTTGGTGAAAGTCCCGTGAAAATAGGTCTAGCCGTTTTGGAGATAGCATTACAGACGAAGCCGCGGTTAATAGCTAGTCTAATTATAATAAAGTCTAATTTACCCGCTGTAATTTCAGCTATCTGCCAGTGAAATTCCCGTCAAAATCGGTGTATCCGTTTCGGAGATTATCCGGAACAAACAGACCGACAAAAACTTTAAAAATTGCATTTTCGTTATCAGAATCGTGTATACTTTCCTATCCAATCAGTAAATAAATTTTATTTTGATAATACATACAGACACTTCATTTTTATTATATGTACAAATATAAAGTTCTGATATCGGAATTATTATTTGTAAGTTAATAAATAACGCCAAAACATTTCAAACTCACCTTTTCCCTCTCATATGCGTCTTCAGCGCTGGTAATCAACTCCGGCACATCCAGTTGGGGTATAGCAAAGAGGTTCAGAAGGAAAGGTTTGTTATTGGTATAGAGCATACGCTGATCAGCCCACTCCATCTCACGGGGAAGACGCCAATCCTTCATCTTCGGTTCTTCACGTTCCGTGTACTTGTCAAAGTCAATACGCTCAATATCTTCCACCACCTGGCAAATTTGGATACATTAACAATTAATCGGACAAACAGTTACAAAGATTATACATATGTTTCATAACATTTGAAAATAAGCTAAATCCAAGTTTAGCCTAATCTTATATATGTAAAATGTGAAGATGCAGGCAAAATTGGAAATTCTATCTCAGTGTAGAAAAACTGGAAGTCTTAAGAAAAATGTTTATTATTTAATATGAAAAAAAGAGTTTTAGCTAATTTTTAAAATGTAAGTATGTATACATATGCTTTATTATTGTATTTCCCATAGGATGTTGTAATGAAAATAAAACGAATGTGGAAAGTGTATAATTGAGTCACCTATATGTATAAATACTTCGTAGTTACTTTCACTCTTTATTGAGCCAGAGTTACGGCTTACACAACTTTTCAAAGAAGAATAATAATAATAAACTCTTTAGCAATTACTATTAATTAACAATTCTGCAAGTATGCAAGTAACAAATCAATAATAGCAATTCCTATTTATGTTTTAGTTAAATCTATATAGTTATAATAATACTCATTAATTATAATATTAATAATAATTTATATACTGGGTAACTTTAGATCGCTTCCTAAAACGAAGTCAGACGATAGTACTAATGACACCATTGATCTTGGAAAGGAAAAATTCGAACCAGATAAAAAAAAAAAAAAAACGTTTTATTAGCATTATTTACGCTCCATCATGTTAGTACAGCTAATTGAAACGATAGTTTCATAAAAATACATAACTTTACTGAAAATAAAGTAAATTTTCAAAAAAAAGTATTAACCGACTTCAATATTGATCAGAGGCATAAAAATAAGGCACTAAAAACCGGAAAATAAATAGTTTATCAAATTAACCAAATTTAATGAAACATATGAATATGTGTGCTACCTAGACATGTATTGGAAGTCGGTGCCAACCGAAAATCATATCATCTACATCTAGGTACAAAGGCACCGACTTCCAATGCATCTCTTGGTAGCACACATATTCATATGATTCATTAAATTTGGTTAATTTGATAAACTATTTATTTTCCGGTTTTTAGTGCCTTATTTTTATGCCTCTGATCAATATTGAAGTCGGTTAATACTTTTTTTTGAAAATTTACTTTATTTTTCCATTTTTAGTGTACATAATTTTTTTTTCTAAAACATGCGGGTCACCTGATGGTAAGTGATCACCGTCGCCCATGGATACCTGCAACACGAGAGGAATCACAGATGCGTTGCCGGCCCTTAAGAAAGGAGTAGGCTTGTTTCTTGAAAGTTGTGTTACTCTTTTTCACGGATCCCATAATCAGAACCTAACCAAACTCTCATCAAACTACCCTTGAAGAACATCCTTTACAATAAAAAAGGAATCATCGAAATCGGTTGGCATGATATTGAGTTATTCGTCTATTTGTCGTATACACACCAAATGCAAATTTAACACTTATACGGTTTTGCACTGGATGCCGTTGACAGAACTGGACCAAAAAAAAATGGGACCACACGGGAAGCACTAGCTTTCAAATAAAAAAAGAATCATCAAAATCGGTTCAGCCAGTCCAAAGTTAAGAGGTAACAAACATAAAAAAAAAAAAAAAAAAAAAAAACATACAGACGAATTGATAACCTCCTCCTTTTTTTGAAGTCGGTTAAAAAATAACCCTAATGTAATTCAAAATCAAAATATCACGTGATTCTCGGGTCAAAGAAAGCGCGGGCGCCGCGCCTGTAGTTACGATCGCACAAAACTTATTTACAACATTTCCACAGATCAATAGAGCGCTAGGCATTCCCAACTTTTATTCTATAAGCTTAGTTATCCTTACTGTCTAGTCTTTCTATGGAATTAAGAAGTTATAACACTAATTATTTAATACAACTATACAATCAATTGTACCCTGACGTAACAAGACAACTCCTTACTACAAGATTGATATTAGAATATTAAATTAACCTAATTAGATACTCACATACACAATTATAAAAACTGAAAATACTACAGAATTTGTTAATTTGTTAGTTAAAATTAATTGCAACTATGATCGACAGTTAATTATTCCATCAGGATTAATTTAAAATTCTGTATAAGTATCTTTAATATTGTGGCGCTAGTATCTCGTGTCTCGAGCGGCACCCGAGGTGGGTAGATAACAACATATACTTTTTTCATAGAATCCGAAAATATAAGTTTTTATCTATTAATATTTAAGTCATATTGTTTTACTTTTTAACATACCATAAAAATCATATTTCATACATTTAATCAGAAAATATAACAAATGTCTTACATTCGACAAACTAAGGTAAAAATATATTGTTGGTTGTGTTGTTGCTCATGTTAAAATGTTTAATTTTTTTTCACTCATTATCCTTTTATCTCATCTTCAAAGAATGTATAAATACAATATATCGATCAAACATGAAAATAGAGATATTAAATGATAAGCCAACCTGTCCAATTTAATCTGAAAATCATTAAAGGATACATCTAGAAACCTTAAGTTGGGAACTCATTATTAAGTTTCTAAAGGCATAAGAAAATAATCAACACAAACCACTTCAACTTCACCACCACCAGTCCAATCGTAAATGAGGAGTTCAGCATGTGTGGAGATGTCCTTCAGATACTTGGATTTGTATTGCTTCTCTATATCCATAAGGAAGTTTGGCGTCAGGGCTTTACCCTTCACTTCATGTTCATAAGAACGAGTCTTGACTGATTCAAGTACCTTGAAAAAGTTTATGGGTAATCATGAGCATTTTTTAATACAGAATTAAAAAAAAAAAAATTATTTATATATATATATATATATATATATTAACTGTGAAAAGGCTTGTTAGTTAAAAATTGACAATATTTTTGCATGATTATTAACAACTAGCCTCTGCCTGCTAATTCCTTCACATAGAATAGTGACGTTGGGTCAAATCTAAAACACAGTAGAAACTCTCAAGAGGAAAAAAAAAAATTTGTAACATTCTTTATTGGTGCTTCACTCCTATCGGTCTTAGCGTGATGGTGTATGAGCCTATAACCTTCCTTGGCAAATGAGCTATATAACACTGAAAGAATTTTTCAAATCAGACTAGTAGTTCCTGAGATTACAAGGTCACAAACTCATAAATTCACTAATTTTACCTCTTTATAATATCATCATCAATTATTAACAATCTATGTATTTTAATGAAGCATTAATTTCATCATTCACATTCCAACTTTGGAATCTATCTATCATTTACCATCTTAATAATATATAAAATCTAGAGAAGAATAACAGAAGTATCCCAGTTTATCCCACTTCTCCACAGCAAGAAAATATACATAATTAAATCTGTAATGCTCATTCATAACAATCAGTTTTTTTTTTATATTATATGGAATAAAGCTAATAACACCGAGTAGCTCTATTTAATGTAAGGAACACATCAGTCTACATAGTAAATTAAAAAGAAAAACAAAATTTGTCTAGTAATTTGTATGCACATGGGGTGATATCTATAATTTTGTTTATACACTAGCCTCTGCCCGTGACTTCATTCATGTGGACATAGTTAATTTGGGCTAACTAATATGCAGCAAAAGCTCTCAAGAGGAAAAAACACCCTGATTTTTTAACATTTTTCATTATTGCTCCGCTTCTATTGGTCTTAGCGTGATGATATAGCCTATAACCATCCTCGATAAATGAGCTATATAACATTGAAAGAATTTTTCAAATCGAACCAGTAGTTCCTGAGATTACCTCCTACAACTTCACAACTCACAACATCACAAATTTTACCTCTCTATAATATTAGTATAGATAGGTATTAATTTTACTATAGGACAATCTTTCTTTTAATAAATCTTTAATTAGACAATTATATTAAACAAGCATGTACCTGTAGTGCCATTTATGTTTGTTCTTAGTTAAATACCTATATTTACTAAGCTTAAAATTATACTATACATCACTCAATTGGTCATGTTCTTACCACAAAATCAATAAATCATGCACCTAATTAATCTGAAAAGTGGTTACATATTAACAGATCTCACCTTATCCACAGGCATATCTAAATAAATGACCAAGTGAGGGCGCATCAGCTCTTCAATAGTATTAGCTCTCAATTCATAATACACTGACCTCACAGCCTTACTTAAATAATTCTGTGAGAACATTGCCTCCAGAAATACAAAATCGGAATACGGAGATCTTTCCAAAACGACACCTTGTCCTGTATTCAGTAAATGAGCCAAGGCATCGATGTATTGACTAAATCTAGCTGTATACATCATGATCTGATAGTTAGCTGCCAGACGATGATTCGGGGTGTAATTAAAGTTGACATGATCAAATGTCCTAGTGTCCTCTGGTATCTCCTTGTCAAATATTCTTAAATCTATGCCATTAGGGCGGACATAATGTATGTCCATATTCGCTTCTGGGAAATGCTTCATGCCTAGGTCATCGGCAAGGGCGGCTGCGAATTTGGTCTTTCCGACAGCTACAGGTCCTTCGACGACTATAACTTTGCTATTCTCATCGAATCTATGGGTGGTGCGATCAACAAGACTTCTCAGCCAACCGTAGTTCTTGTTTATATAGTCAAAAGGTGCAGGTTTCGGCGGACGAGGTGGTAAATTTTCCCGCATGGCTTTTCCAGATATGTTTCTGTTCTGTACAAAAGTACAACAGGCTATTTTTCCCCCTTGACTGGGGCTAATTCTAACCACTGCGGTACGGACGAGCGTAGCCATTCTGGCAAGATATCTCTATCTGAGACCTATAAAAAGTTTGGTTATAGTGTTATATAGCAGGTAATGCTGCAACACTAAATAAATATTGAATTTCTTACCTTAGTTCAGTTCATTTAAAAACAACAATCAGCCCCGATCTGAAAAGTTGTGACATAACACAGCCATTCGAAGTTTCGTTCAACAATTTCAAAACAAATGTGAATGAAAAGAACTTCTTTAATTTGAAAAAAAAAAATAACGGAATGAAATGACTTCTCACTTATTGACATAATTTATTTCTATAATTTCCAACTATTTTCAATAGCTTCTTATGTAATATATATTTTTTGATATTAAATACTGAGCTTACATAGTGAAATTTAAATTATTATTTATATGAACACTTTCTGTTTTTGAACGTTTAAGTACTGTCATTGTAAAATTGACAGATCCATTCTTTTATACTAAATTCACAGCCATGTGAGAGTTTAGTTTACAACAAAAATATTATAATCAATCTTGCAAATAGTGAACGTATAAAGTGTACTATATAATAACTAAAATGGAGACAGAAAATATAAACGTAGACGAATTTTTGCCGGCAAAAAACCCAATAAAGCTGAAAAATGTAAAGCGAAAAGCTGTGTCGGAATCAGGTGACGGTATGGAAGTTGAAGAGAAAAGTATTGTGCAAGGGAAACCAAAGCGTTCGAGAGCTAAGAGGCCGAAAAAGGCTGCAGAACCTAATGAAAGTAAAGTTAACATGAGAAAAGTGCCAGTACCAGCTCACAGGTATTATAACCTCTTTTGTTCCTTGTGAGACAGAATATTCTATTTGATTTCGATTTGATTTTCGACGAGAAGTAAATTTTTATAAAAAGAAATAATATTTTACTGTGTTAGATTTAATTCCCATTTGTTACATACTTAACATAGAAAATATTTTAATTTGAATTATTCATGTTTTATTATTTATTCAGCAACATTTATGTTTCAATAAAAATACATCTTTATTATTGGATTGTAAAACACTTTACTAAATCAGTATTTCCAAAAATACAGTGGTAGATAACGTAGGGCTTATAGCCTTTACAAAAACACCATTGTTTAATCTGACATAAAGAAATTATAGAATAAAGAATAAACAATTCATCTATCCATAAGAAGCTTAATTGCAAAAAGGGCATATATGAATCCTTCTTTTTGATTTTCTAAAGCCAAAATGACATATATTCATTTTTAATTGTTATTTGTATTATAGACATTTTCTAGTGTTAGAATAAAAAAGAAATCTCAAGGCAAGATGAGATAAAATGGGTTTTAGTATAAACCTCTATGTAACTGTGATACAACCTTTTTACATTTGATACTTCATATATATGGTGATTTATTATTTCTCTTTAGTAGGCATACAGTATATTAGATATGTGAAAATCTTATAGCCTATCCATATTCAGCATATTAAGAGCCACATGCCACAAGAACCTTTGTGAACTGTTCAGATATAGAGTTGACCATGAACAGTATGTAAAAAAAACAATAAGCCACATGTATTAAAAAAGTATTCATATGTTTTTAAGTTCTGTTAATTTGTACCTGTGACGATTATGATGATGACAAACTCTTTAAAAACATTTTTTCGTTAAATAAATAAATTTCAATTAACCCATCATAGTGACTAATTAGGTAGCCAATCAGTTTCTAGGGCATTGTGATGCTAACAACTACCAATGGATTACTGATACATAGAGGCAGATATACTTTTTTTTTTTTTTTTTTATTACGTGGGGAAATCTCTTATGGATACCCACCCTCCCGGGGGAGAGGGTGGGTTATGTCCGACTCGCACGGACTAAAACCCCATGGTGTACCGTCAGACCGTGTTGTTGGGGCGGCAAGGGATCGTTCTAGCTAATCAACCTTGTAGAGCCACCCCAACGGTCCGCCCGGCGGAAGGTAGCCGCCGGGCTCCTACCTATAGAGAGGCAGACTGGGTACACACCAGCTGCCTCCCCTCGTCCACCGGACCTGTGCAATGAAGGGAAGAGCCCCCCGGCTGCATCCCCTCAGGTCCGGCTACGGTGGCAGGAGGAGTTGGGCAAAACGCCGCCTCCTCCTGCCGGTCCTCTGTTGGCGGAGACGGCCACTTAGAGGATCTACCTCGCGGGCCCTCTCCGCCGCCTCCTTTTGCGAGATGATCTCTTCGCAAAAGGAGGCCATTGCTCGCCACGCCTGTTCGCTGCCGAGCATGGCGGAGACGACACTCGGCAGCGACAAATTCCCCCCTACCGCCGCCGCCAGAGTGCGGCGCTGTCCCTCCCACGCAACACACTCAGAAAGCGTGTGCTGCGCGGTGTCTTCCTCAGCGCCGGACTCGTGACAGGCGGCGATCGGCTCTTTTTAAATTACTACCTACCTTCAGGTACACTGTAGCCGTAGTGCCTCTTTATGGTGGTATAATATTAAAAAGTGATCTCTGTATTACACAATGGTTCATGATAGACTAAGAAAAAGAAACCGAGTGATTTTGGCTCTTTTACTCTAGCTAAGTTGTAGTATGTATTTAAGGTATAGATTAGGGATGATTGATATTAGAAAAATATCGATGTTCACATCAATATCAACATCGGTTTTTTTTTTTTTTTTTTTCGGAATGTCTACGCTATTGACCCAGCAAGTTCTTAACAGCTTCACGGGACTACTAAGGCGAGCGCTTAAGGCACTCAGCCGATTTTATTTTGGCAACCAGCTCAAGGGTGCACGGCACACATCGGGTTGGCTGTTGCCTGTTGCATGCAAAATCGCAACCTATTTTAGCTAACCCAGCTAACTATTCATATATGTATGAGTTGTTGAAACGTATATGTGTACCAAGCATACATGCCTCAACAACTCCTCCATATATTTATTATCGGAAAATTGAGAGTTTTTCAGTTCGATAAGGGAAAAAAGTAAACCCTTCCACTTTCATGTGTAAGCGTGTAGGCGTGCACATGTGTGGGGGTGATCGTGTAGTGTTGTAGCAGTGATGTATATTTGTGTGTCACCGTATCGCGCAAGCAACGCACTCAAGGGCTCCCTACTGAGGGATCGAACCTAGGATTGAGCCACTGCCGTGGGAGGCCTAATCGGATTAATGTCAACATCGGTTCAATAGTATCGATGTATGATAAGCATCAATAGATAAATATCAATGTTTTTGTCAGCAATTAAAATTTTCTGTAAAATAAATAACTTTATCGAGTGTTTTCCATAGTCAGTGACGAAAAAAAAGGTCATCCAAAGGGCCTACAAATTTGAAATTATCTAGGCTCTAGCTAGTACATGCAACGTTAGATGACCACATAAAGAATATATTCATAATGTCGATGTTGTCGAAAACAAAACATCGATGTTTTTTAGCTAAACATCGATATTTCTTCAACATCAATGAATAATGATCATCCCTAGTATAGATATTGAAACAAGTAAATAACATATTTGCCATTTTCTGGTAAACATTTTCAATTCTTAGTCCATATTCAAAGTTTTGTAAGCTAGTTATCAATTTGCTGGATGGTAGGTTCAAGTACCATGATTTAATGTCTAAAGCAGTGTTTCCCTAACTTTTTAGGTCATGCCCCACTTTAACATTTCTAAAATTTTTATGCACCCCTCGTACATAAATTTCATTTTTGAAAATTGTTTTGTTCCCCTAAGGAATATAAATGATAAGTTTTAGGAAGAAATCACTATGAAATTATTATCAAAACATCGAAAGTAAAATTTCAAAACAATGAAAAACTTATTTGACTTGACAACTCTAATTACCCAGTCAATATTTTGGTAAAGTCAAAGTTATACCTAATAATTATTTAATTTTTTTTTAATGAATAGAGCTTTTAATTTTTTTTGTTAAATTTGTTACTGATATCTAGCATTGCATTTAAATAACCCAAAACGAAAGGGTTAAAGCCGTGTTAAGTCCATTTTTAAATTGCTCCTCTGTGGGGTATGGGTCAATGTTGGGAAACACTGGTCTAAAGGCTAGTATATGGTGGATCAATATGTGAACGATGGTAGTGTTTGGAAATGACGTCCTTCTTTGTGCATCCATAGAAAATGAATGTAATTATTTCTGTTTCTAAGAATATGTATAATGAAAATAACATTTTAGGAAAGAATTAAAATAAAGGTACATAACAATATGTATATATCAGACGACAATAATTCAAATATATGTTGCTAAATATTTTTGAAGATAGATAGCTAGTAACATAGTTTTGATGTTTATAAGAGTCTTTTCAGGGCCTAAATTGGATAAAAGATAAAGTTTGATAGTAAACATATATTTTACTTAGCTCAGTATTTATTTTTCCCTGTGATCATTTTCTTTGCCTATTAAGATATACACCATTGAAAGAAAACTGGTTGAAAATCTTCACACCAATAGTAGAACATCTCTTGCTGCAAGTACGCTTTAATACAAAGACACGAAATGTTGAAATCAAAGTTAGTCCTGAGACAAAAGATATAGCAAATTTACAAAAAGCTGCCGATTTTGTAAAGGTGAGTTCAGTTGGTCACTTTACAAAAGATTTACCACTTACAATATAATAAATTAACATGTTCAACACCATGGGGAGGGGGCACCATGACTTCAACCTCATCTGCATTTTTTCATTGTGCCATGGGGAGCACCAGTGAACTTGAATAGTTTTTTGTTATAAGTCTGTTAAACAGCTTATCAATTTTTAAAAAAAATCGTATTGGGGCATATCATTACCTCCATTACATGAAAAAAGATTTTATGTAAATTTTAATTTTTCTTCTATGGCGTTTAACGTTTTTTTTTATATCATAGTAGTAGGCAAACGAACAGGTGGGCCACCTGATGTTAAGTGGTCACAACCGTCCATAGACACTCGTAACACCAGAGGAGTCGCAAGTGCGTTGGCGACCTGTGTTAGGGGGTGAGGGAAGGTCTTCAGCAGTCTCACTAACCGGACCGGACCGAACAACAATGCAAGCACTGTTACTTGAATTGGTGTTTCTGTACCACCCTTTCACAGGGTAGTAATCTTGGGCGACCAACCCATTCATGCTTCCACCAATACTAGCTTCAGTGTGGCTCTACCACCTACTATGTTGTATAATAAAAATAATACAGCTGTATGTTTGTAGCTGACTAATGTAAAAATTTACGGTTTGAAACTAGAATCCTGGTAATTATCTTAGAAGATATGTATAATGTCCGCAGAGAAACCATTAACTCTCTGTAGACACTGTCACTATTTATCCGGGCAGAGCTCCGCTTTACAATAACTTTCACATATGAATGCATGCAGATCGACGGTATCCTGCCTTTTTTATGCCGAACTGTGGAAGTCAAGGCAATTACTATTTACTCACATTTCCCCAAAATAATTAGTAACACAAAGATAACATTAAGTAGCAAATTATTGCTATTTAATTGATACGTTTTTATTTTCGTGTATATAAATTATGTATCTCTAATATGGTGGCGCTAGTAATATTTCGGTAGCGTTGTAATCTAGCGGTACCGGACATAGTCGTTAACACTATGTAACGCTTAAAACAGTACCACTGAATATAGATTTTATAAATTCAATGTAGTAATTTAATTTTAGCTTGTAATAAAAAAATGTATTCCATTTATTCCAGGCATTTATCTATGGCTTTGAAGTGGATGACGCATTGGCCTTACTTAGATTAGACGATTTATTCGTTGAGTCCTTTGAAGTGAAAGATGTTAAGACACTCAATGGAGATCACCTCAGTCGAGCGATAGGCAGACTTGCTGGAAAAGCGGGAAGAACGAAGTTCACCATAGAGAATGTGACAAAGACGAGAATAGTTTTAGCAGATTCTAAAATACATATATTAGGTAGCTACCAGAATATCGCTCTGGCTCGTAGAGCGATATGCAATCTGATCATGGGGTCTCCACCTTCAAAAGTTTATGGAAACTTGCGCAATGTTGCCAGCAGAGTTGCAGAGAGGATGTGATTGTAAATAAATTCTATATTTATATTAGATTGTTTTTTTTTTATTGAAGAAGGCGTTACTTTCCGGAAATCCATCATTAAATATTATAGTGGACGCTACTTTGCACTTCCGCCTGGAATTGATTGACCACCACTACGTCTAACTACAACAAAAAGAAAACCAATTAATCAATAAATATATATTTTGTATATTTTAATTATATATGTTTCGCTCCGTCACGTCATCGATCTGATGATGCTTCGTGATGGAACGAAACACGTGAAATCGATTGTTGAGATTACAAGTCTATCTACAACATATTCTAATTAATATATATATATTTATTGACTAATTGATTCTCTTTTTGTTATAGTTAGACGTAGCGGTGATTAATCAATTCCAGGCGGAAGTGCAAAGTAACGTCCACTATAATATGTTTTTTTTTTTAATTTAAAGCCAGCACCTTGCATATTGTTAATTATCAGTCTTGGTTCAATAACAATAAAAGAAGTGTGACATCAATTGAATTAATCAAGACTAAGCAATTATCGACGGTGGAGTCAGTTTGAAGCCCTCTTTATTTTTCTTATGTAATAGTTATCGTGTAAACTTGTGTGATTTATTGTTAGTTTGTCTGATATACAGGCAGTCCTCGACTTACGTCGTTTCGATTTACGTCATTTCAAGTTCAAGTCGAACATTGTTTTGACACTATTCCTCAAGCATACGTCAATTGTTTCGATTTCCGGCACAGGGGAATTACCCCACACATGCTACTGATTTTGTTCAGTTACTTCATGGACAATGGACAGTCAAGACGAAATACATTAGTTTCTTTATATCTTTCACAGTTTTTGTTTTTACATACATATTTAACCTAACCTAATCCTCGAGTTTTACATGTAAACATGAGAAAATATGTATCAACTTACGTCGTTTCGATTTACTTCGCGTATTTCGAGAACCTAACATGCCGAAGTACGAGGACTGTCTGTAGTGCTTCACACATGCTCCTTTATTGGTTTCAACCTGTATTTACAAACGTGAAATATATAAAAGTTTTTTTTCGAACTGATTACGCTATTGACCTAGCAAGGTCTTAACAGCTTCACCGGACTACATACAAAAGTTACTTACTATCTTTTGAAACTTTAATTAAAATATACTACATTGTGACTAGGTTCGTTCGGGCTGTTTGTACGATTATAGCTTTTAAGTTATTGTAATAGACACAAAATACAGTTTTTGGAACAGCGCCATCTTTTAGCTTATTTAGAACAATAAGTAGATTGCAATAACCTGGTATCCTGTGAAAGCTGTAGAAAGTTTTTGGCGGGATTTTAGTCTATCATGTAGTGGATTTTATTTTTTATTCATAATCTTATGTTATTTGACTCTATATTTTGTACATTTGGTGCTGTTTTACGTAATATAGTTAGTTTATTGTGTATCAGTAAAGTGAATGGATAATAATACCACGGAACATGAAATTCTGAGATGCCACAAAAACTCCCTGGAAGGTTCTAACAAGTGATCCACCATCTTGTTAGAATACTGATTCACACGACGCTTAATATTAAAATGATCGTATGAGGCTTGTAATATTATTGACTACGTGACAATGGCAGTAATAATATGAACAATAGATTGCCAAAAAAAAAGTAAAAAATGGTATAGTAATTTACACGTCAATAGATAGTGCTAAATGTGGAAAATGTATCGATCATATTCTTCGCATTTGTATAGCTTTACCATAGGCTAGATTTATTGTCAGCACACTCTCTGAGTGTGCGACGTGGGACGATCAGCGCCGGGTTCTGGCTGCGGCGGTGGGAGACGATCTCTCGTTGCCGGGCATGGTTTCGGCCATGTTCGGCGGCAGCGAGGACGTGTGGACTGCCGTGGCCTCCTTCTGCGAGTTTATGTTAATTTTTCTTTTGATTTTTTTAAATAATTCTTACAAAAATCATTCGTCTCGTATTTAGAAATATATTATTTTTTTAAGTATATATTTTTACATGTAGGTGGAGAGGGATCTATCATTCATCGATATATTGATAGAGTTGTCGCAGAACATACCATCGTGACGTACATGAAGAGGTTGTTTAAAAAGGTCGAAGTTTGCCCGACGTATTTTAAGGACGGTCCCTTGTAGGGAGTTCAGCATTGTTTTTCATTGCTTTCTTTAATTTTATCAAAATAGGTTTTTTTTTTTCTCAAGTATTCAAAACAAAAGACTTTCCCATTAAAATAAATCACAGCACACTTAACCGGGTTATTACTAAAAAAGTAAATGCGTATTAAATACTTTCTTTGAAAAGGTTTCATCCTAAATGCACCAAGCTCGGCCGAGGCAAGTTCGTGTTATCCTTTTTTCGCAAGTTTAACCTAACCAAATCAAAGCGAGACAAAAGAGCAAGATAGCAAACATTCAACGAGCTCATAGCATTTAAAACGTAACCTTTTTAAAGCAAGTATTCAATACGTATTTAACTTTTTGGTAGTAATAACGAAAATGTTTACCGCCCAACAAAATGGGCACGGGTCAGCTAGTAAAAAATAAGTATGTAAAAATGTAAATAATGGTCCAGTAGTCCGGTGCAGCTGTCAAGACCTTCCTAGGTTAATAGCGTAGTCAGTTCGAAAAAAATAATAATAAGGAAAGAATAAATAAATGATATAGTCTCTATCGCTTTGCATTGTGAACCTGTGGTGCTTCTGTACACTCCTGTACTCACCCATTTCAATCTAGAAGTAAATCTGATTATCTGACATGATGGTTAGATATATGGATGCTTTCTTTTATTAATATTTAGTAATGAGTGTACATAATGAACAAAATTCTTAGTAAATGTGTAAAATAAATTTTCAGTGTTTAATATTAAGCGATCACCACCGTCCATAGACATTAGCAACATCAGAGGAGTTGCAAGTGCGTTGTCAGCTTGTGTTGTAGGAAAGGGGGAAGGGAGAGGTGGGAGGGGAGATAGGTCCTCAGCGCCCTCACTGACCGAACGAAACGCAAAATGCAAGCACTATTACTTCACGTCGGTTTTTTATGAGAGGCTGGTGGTACTACCCCTGGCGAGTCTACCCATTCATGGTAAAACCAGTAATAGCTTCAGCATAGCTCTACTACATACGAAACTATGTTCACATAAAACATACAGACATAAATCCTACATACTATGTTCACAAGCATTTAAAAATATATATTTAACTAGCTGTTACCTGCGGCTTCGCACGCTTTTTTAATACATTAAATATATTTAAAATCGTGATCACACATCTAGTGTAAATTACAATAATACATGTTTCAAAAATATTTCTAAGTATCACACGCACATCATCTACTGTAACAGGTAACGTGTACATTATATATGTGAATAGTGAATCGAATGGGATGGGATTATCATCAGCCACATAACAGGAACTTTAAACTATGTATCACCCTCAGTGCTCACACTATATAAGAAAGTAATGAAAATATTAAGCTTAACATTATCGAATAATATTTGTTAAGGTTTGTAACTTATATAGATATAATATTTATTATACCTCGCTATGATTTAAATCACATATAATTATATGACTTTAAATTATATTTATTCTTGGAGTCCAGTACAGCGCACGTCACACGTGCATTTTTTTTTCGAATTGACTACGCTATTGGCCTTGCAAGGCCTTTACAGCTTCACCGGACTACAGCGTTTACAGTGAACAACATATTTTTGATTAATTATGCATGCAAGGATAACAGTTTACCACTACATAGTATAAAATAACGTCCTGTTTCATGTCTGTCTATATGTCTGTTCGCAATAAGATCAAAAACTACTGAACGCATCTTCATGTCGTTTTCACCAATATATAAAATTATTCGTGGGCAAGGTTCAGGTATAGTTTGTCTTATTATCAGGCCGGGAAACGTCTTCTAAACCCGCTAGCTTAAAATAAAACAGCTAATTAGTTACTTATTTGCCCGTAAAATTCCCGTTCAAATATTACTTGTAGTCCGGTGAAGCTGTTAAGCGTAGTCATTTCCAAGGAAAAAAAAACGTTCAAATAGGTCCAGTCGTTTCGGAAATTACCCGAAACAAATAAAAAAAAACAGACATATCGACAGAGGTAAAAAAAAATTGTTGATATTTGTAGCATCACAGATATATATGTATTCACCAAAAAATATTTATTTTAATATAAATTACACTCACTTTACTTTTATAATACGTAATAGATCACAAATAAAAAATTGGGAACAAAACTAACGTAGCATAAAGTTTTTGAAGAGTTTTTGGCAGGATTTAAGTCTGTCATGTAGTGGATTTTGTATTTTATTCATAATATTGTGTTACTTGATTCTATATCGTGTAGAAATTTGTTGCGTTTTATATAATATCGTTCGTTTATTTTGCATAAGTGAAATGAATGAAAAATAAAACAACGGAGCATGAATTTTGTGGTCTTGAAAATTAAGAAGATAAAAATTTACATTATATTAAGTATATAGAGGATTTGACGCTTATACCTTTACATTAACTTGGACATAGAAGAAAACTAACTATATTCACAACTTCAGAATTGGCAATATGGATTAATTCCTTCGCCTGTATTGATGGACGAATATTATTACTACTAACCTTTTAGAATAGCAGCACAAAATAGACTTTAAAAATGTTTGCGACAGCAACGTACTACTTATAATCAAAAATTGGAATTAAAAATAACGTAGAATAAACTTTTGAACAGGAACACAAAATAAACCCTAATAATATTTCCGATAGAATGTTACCATGTTACCATGGCAACGCATATAATACTGACACTGAAACGCAGCGGATGCTCTAAAAATAGCCCGATTTTGAGACATTCTTCATTAGTGCTCCGCTCCTATTGGTTTTAACGTGATGATATGTAGCCTATAGCCATCCTCGATAAATGAGTTATCTAACACTGAAAGAAACTCTCAAATCGGACTGGTAGTTCTTGAGATTAGCGCGTTCAACCAAACAAACAAATAAACAAACTCTTCAGCTTTATAATATTAGTATAGATTAGTAAGATAGATGTCAAGGAAAAGATTACTTTTAAGAATACAAATTTGCTCTTGGTTTTTACCATAATGATAATATCTATTTGTCTCGCTGTTGTTTGTTTCTCTTATAGCATACTAATGTCCTATAACTAAAAGTTTTTTTTTGCAAATGGGGAAACACAATTACTTTATTGTTTTAACATCTGAACCTTTGGAATTGCTAATAAAACCGGATCTATCATCTTATCTAATTAATAGGAGTTATTACAGTGGGCCTTCAGTGATATAATATAAAGATTAATTAATATAAAATTATACACTACTAGCCTCTGCCCGCGACTTCGTTCGCGTGGAACACTAATACTAACACGCAGCAGTTCTCAAAAAGAAAAAACATTCCGATTTTGAAACATTTTTCATTTGTGCTCCGCTCTTATTAGTCTTAGCGTGATGATTTATAGCCTATAACCATTCTCGATGAATGAGCTATATAACACTGAAAGAATTATTCAAATCGGACCTGTAATTCCTGAGATTACCCCCTACAACGTCACAACATCATAACGTTACAAACTCACAAACTTTACCTCTTTATAATATTAGTATAGATAAAAATCCATACACGAAGACTCGTTTTAATATCAACAAGTAGTACTACACATGTGTGAAGTCGCATGCACATCACTACGCATTAAATACAAAGTCCGTTCTGATACAAAATCTGTTTGTTCACGATAAGCTCAAAATCTACTGATCGAATTTTCATGCGGTTTAGATAAAGGTTTTTTTATTATCAGGGCGGAGCAACGACCGCCACGCATGTAAAGTAATATGCAATTAATGATATATTCACCTATAGACGATGCGATAATAGAAATTAATTAATTAAACAGTTGTCCATAGACTGCATCTGTTCCCACAAAACAATGTTCCCAAATACTATCGCATTTAGTTCGAACTATAAAAAATAACACTATATTTAGTGCACGTTCACACTTTACTTTTGCACACAAGTAGATAGAAATAAAATCGACCTATTAAAAGGTAAATATTATCCTTGTGTAGGGGTATATTAGTGGGATCGTAAGCGCTTGAACATCACTTGTGTCTTGGCCACGGCGGAGACGGGTTTTAAACGATACGCTGTTATATTTTTGTGTTGCGATTTAAGATTGAGTAAAATGCGGTTCTTCTTAATAATCTGTTTATTCTTTTTGGCTGGACACCGTGTAGAAAGCGGTAAGACAATTCTTTAATTAATATTTCTAAGTTAAATAAAAATGTTAAATGGCGAATTTGTAGTACTTTTAAAATTCAATAAAAAAGTTCTTGTTAGTTTTTTCATATCAACATAAAAAAAAGAAAAATAAAGTGGACGCGAAAACAGATAAATAGATATAAGATGTAATAGAGTTAAGTAGAATAAGAGATGTAAAAGGAAATAAATATCACACAAAAAAGGTCTCGGATATCACGTCTGAGGAACGGGGGTGGTAAATAAAAAAAAAAAAAATTAGAGGTGCGTTGGCTTTGAAGAACGTTTAGCGATAAACAGCTATAATAGGTGTGCGACAGGTTTTTAAATTAATAACTTGAGGTGCTGTCGACTCGTTCCATATCGCTTCATTGGAGAACTCGAACCTATTAACAGACGCAGGGGCGTCCGTTGCCGCGTAATGAAGGCCCGTGATGATGAAGCACGGTCTTGGCCGCCGCTTCAATAGGAATCAGGAGGAAGGAATGGTCTCTCTCGAGGCGTAAGTCTGCCGTTCGACCATCTACGGAGACCCAAGCGCGTGACCAGTGTTTGGAAGAGCACGTGCTCACCGCCAACCCTCAGCCCTGGATCACATATGCGCACAGTGGTTTTTAGTGAGTAGGAGTCTCAGATAACCCTCGCACTGTCCCCTGGTACTGTGAGGCGTATCCATGTAGGATTTTCTCCTGTTAAAAAAAAAGGGCTTGAACCTATAATGGCCAACGCCGTGTCCAAATTGATTGTAAATTATAATCCTACTTTGTGTACTTCATATCACTTGACAATCATTATTACAAGCTATTTTTGGTTAGTGGTACAGGTTTTTCTCTAACTCTTAGACGTCTAAATGACTTTGTGCTGCATATATGTTATAACTAGCCGTTCCCGCCCGCTTCGTCGGTCGAACATTTACATTATGAGCTAGAAAACAAATGAATCAAGGATAAATGCCTGTCTTTTGTTTTATGGGAGCAAATAAATTAATAAATAAACAAATTGAGAAAACATGGCAAAGGGCTCATAGAATTTGAAAATTCTCATGGAATTTGATTAATTCCGCGTCGAATGGTTGTGGTTTCATTCTGATCGGTCCAGTAGTTTTCGGGTTTACCTCTGACAAAGAAAACAAACTTTGCTTATATACATATATATATATAGATAGATAAGTATGTCGATAACATTATTTCCAGCTCCGAACAATTCTGAGACACCTGGTAAAAAATGCGAACCGGGTACCTCTTGGCAAGAGGATTGTAACTTTTGCTTTTGTCTTGATGCTGGGGTCGGTGCCTGCACACGTATATTATGTCACGGAGAAGGATATGGTATGTTTTTTTTTAGGCAAATAGTACTAAAAATTCATTTTTTCTTTCGAACTGACTACGCTTATGACCTAGCGTCATCGGACTATTAAGGCGAGCGTTTGCGGCACTCAGCCGATTTTATTTGGGCAACTAGCTCAAAGGTGCACAGCACACCTTGGCTTGGGCTGTTGCCTAATACATGCAATTCGCGATCTATATGAGCTAAGCTAAGCTTCATATTCTAATAACATATACTAACAATTCATATTTCTTATTTATCTATACATATAACAAGAATGTAAATCTGTGTGTACTGTCTGTATCTGTCTGTACTTTTAGATTTTCGTGAAAAAGGGCGCGACCTATCTGAGCTAACCTAAGCTAAGCTATCTAGATACACGTATATGAGTTATTGATGCATGTGTACCAAGCATGCGTGCCTCAACAACTCCTATATGTATTTTGTGTCTGAAAAATTCCTCTGTACTATAAAGGATAGGGATAAATAAGGGTAGAATACTTTATCGTTTATTTCTCTGAAAAAGAAAAACAGCGTGTGAGCGTGTAGATATTCTGGTGGTATCGCCGTATGTGGTAAAATAAAGAACTGTGGATCTCTCGGCGTTTGAAATTTGAAAATATTTTTTTTTTACCATAGGAGGCGAACAGGCGGGTCCCTTGAAGTTATCACCGCCGTCCATAGACACTATCAACGTCAGAGGAGTCGCAAATGCGTTCTCAGTTTGTTTTTGGGGGCGGGGGTTGGGACGGGGAGGTGGGTCTCAGGTCCAAACGAAACGCAACAAGCACTGTTACTTCACGTGGGTGTTTCTGTGGATCGGGATAGTACCCACTACCCTGGGCGAGTCGACCCATTCATTCTGAAACCATTAATAGCTTCAACGTGGCTCTACCACCACCTACATTCTTTGTTCATTTATAGTTCAGAAAAGATTCTTGATAATTTAATGTATGTCCGTTAAAACTATAAAAAACTGCATTTAGTGAGCGCACGTATATATTTTAAACTTATCCTTGTATATTTATGTCGACAGAATTATTTTCAACTGCGGGGAAACCTAAGGTACCTTCAGGCAATCAATGCTTACCCGGTAGCACTTGGAAAAGCCAATGCAACAGCTGCATTTGTACCAATAATGGCCTTCCTGCGTGCACTCTTATGTTATGTTCGGGATACAAAAATGGTATGTTCTTATTTTAGCCGCTTAATACTTAACAGTTATCAAAACGTTTTCAAATACTCATTAAATTATTTAAGCTGAATGCGTCATTTGACACCTATATTTTCCAGTTCAGTTGGTACATAAGAGCTGGCTGTTGTAGAGACTCTGAGATGTAATTACAATAATGTTTTGCTATTATATTCTTTCTATATGACTATGATAGGTGGTTTTTTTTTTATTTATATCAAAGGAAGCAAACGAACAGGTGGGTCAGTCAGTCAGTCTTAAGTGATCAACACCGCCATAGTCAGTAACAACACCAGGGGAGTCGCAAGTGCGTTGTAAGCTCATGTATGGGGGAAGGGGATGGGAAGGAAAAAGGGCGTCCGGCGCTCTCAATAACCGAACGAAACGCAACAATGTAAGCACTGTTACTTCATGTCGGTTTTCTATGTGAGGGTATTACTACCCTGAGCGAGCCGACCCATTCATGCTGAAACCAGTAATAGCTTCAGCGTGGCTTAATAATATTACAGTCACTAGAACAGATATAAATGATATAGTTATTTCCCAAAAATATAGAAGAGATTTGGATATATTCGTCACAAATAATGTACAATACTTGGACGACTGAACCTAGCTCCGTTCTTAAAAAAACATTTTAAAATTAAAATAAACTTAGGTTTGCATCACAAAATTAGCATTGCTTCACCAAAAAAAAAGAAGATATTTCTTTTGCTGTTACTCTGATTCGAACTGGTGTTAGACGGATTTTCGAAGCAGCCGATTTCCACCCGAGCTATTTTTGTTTTGACAGTGGCGGCGAAATTTCCCTTTATATCCTAGCTATATTTTGTCATTGTCTGAAAACTCAGATAAAAAAGTTTTCTATGAATGAAATGTAGCTAAATCGATTTATCGTCCCCGAAACTACCTACTTACTAAATTTCACGGAAATCGCTGACGTCGTTCCCGAGATCCTGAATATATAACAATATAAAAATATACAAGAATAGCTCGCTTAAAGGTATTCCATATATTTAGTATATAGATCCCTAAAACCACCTACATACTAAGGTTTCACGTAAATCGCTGACGCTGTTTCCGAGATCCTGAATATATAACATTATCAAATTATACAAGAATTGCTCGTTAAAAGGTATTAGATACATGTTAAGAATTATTGAAAACAATTTAATCGATATACCTAGATTGATAATAATGATAGACGTGGTTGTATCCAGAACCGGAGAAGACATGCGCTCCAAATACGACGTGGAAGAATGATTGTAACACTTGTACTTGCTCAGATAATGGACACGCGGCGTGCACTTTGAGAGGATGTCTATAATGTTAATGTATGTCTTTATATAAATGGTGAATACTTCTTTAGAATTATATTCTTATACTTTTAATACAAAATCTTAATCTATCGAATAATCGAACACTAATTGTTGTAACTAGGGTTGCCAACATTTTTTCAGTGAAATACAATATTTTTCAAAATATGTTATGAAAAAATATAGTATACTTTTAAAAAATATAGCATTTTATGGAAAAAAGTAAAAATAGACAAAGTTATATTTGTTATTTATTTATTTTTATAAAAACTATATTTCTATGCACTTTCTGCATTTTTTAATAATGTTTCGTCTGAAATAAAAGTGTCATATGTTCTATTGCATTCAGTTTTTGGATTGATATTGACAACTTTGACGTGCCGCCAGCGCCTCCAGTTAGTATAGAGAACAAAGATCAGTACGAGCCAAAGACAAAAGATGGTAGATGCGTTCGGAGTCCGGAATTAGGTTATACGAACTCGCCTCACTCAAGTATTAATGAAAAGGCGCATAATTTATCTTTAAAAATGAATATTTGTTTGTTATATATCGTTCAGTGTTGAAAATATAGTATTTTTGCGTACTGTATATTTCTTCAAAAGTATATAGTACGCCGACCTGAAATATAGTACAATACTATATATTATAGTACGGTTGGCAACCCTAGTCGCAACGTACAATTATTGCCCATGCGTAAAAATTGGTCGCTTTCATAAAATACTTTTTTTTTTAAGTTTTGTTCTTGCGACTTATTTATTGTTAACGTAAACACAAGTATTATCGGAGATTGAGTTTTTTGAAAGACAAAAATTAAAAGTCCTAGAATATGTTAAATTTATACGTATTATCTATTTTTAAGGACGCGCTCTCAAAAAAGGTCCATTTTAACTGTTTTCCGGTAAGAATTACAACAAAACAATTGAACTTTGGTAAACATAACAACTAACTACAGATACATTGAACCTTTAACAATGACGTATGGATGATGGTCTTTTAAAATTAATAGATTTTCATTTAAAAAAATCAATTCTCCGTAGTTCCCTCGCGCAAAACAACCTGCTTTTCAGCATCAAAATCTCAGTAAATTTACATTTTTCTTAATAGTAAAAGATACCTTCTTTTGCTTCATATAGTCAAGTTTAGTGCATCGAAATAATATTTAAGATATTTTTACCATATCTAAGAAAAACAGTCAATAACTTTTAAACAAAATTTCACCACTTTTTCGGAGTTATGTAGATCTTAACACTTAGAGAATAAGGTGTAATTTATTTCCTTGACTTCGATTCGATTAACAAAACGACGTTGAACAAGAAATCACTCAGTTCATTCCGCGCTCGAGCGCCTTAGCGACTGGGCGTCGACGTCGCTTTAAACCGGGTTGCTTTAAAAAAATACATCGCTATACGTGTACTTAGACACTTCACGAAACTTCTTGATAATTTTTAAAAGCTAACCAATTTTGAAGTGTTTATTTTATATTTAGGTAGTGCTTATAAACTAGATGGTACTCGCGACTTTGTCTCGGTTGTTAACTATATTATGATAATAATAACAATAATATATTTTATATATGTAGAATAACATGTAAAAACTCGAGATAAAATATATTTTGATTACAACATTTCTTTGTAAACAATGTTATTCATTTACTTCTCCTGCGCATACGCATCACACCACTTACACCACTTCACACATTGCTGAAATGCCTTTAAAAATCGTACTTTCTTAAAACCTAAACAAATCTTAATATGTTTTTAGATAAATATCCAGTGTTTAAAATGTCTGAAAAAATATCGATCTCTATAGGTTTCGCGTGATGCGCACACGACAGCAGACTCCTATCATACATTTATATATAAAATCTATAATAAAACTGTAACAAGCATATATTTTCAATAGTTAATCACAAGGAATGTAATTGAAATCGGCAAAAAATAATTTATTGCCAATAGTAGGAAGACATTTATCGGCAATATATGTATTAGTTTTTATTTTAATTGGACCCGGTCGGTGATGCTGCGAACGGGTTGTAAGCTTATTGTTAAAGATTTCTCACATACCAACTGGGTAAATATTTGAGCGTGTCTCTGTATAGTTCGGATTTACAATTATAAACGGAAGATGTCGCTACAATCGTGTTCTAGGTTTATTCAGAATTTTCTCGTTTAAAAGTACAAATGAAACAGGTAATAACCGATTTAGCGCAGATGAAGTTGCCCGGGTCAGCTAGTATTCTATAAAATAACCAGGATTTTCAATGAGGCAGAGATCATTATTTACTTACTTACTTTTCTCTCATACTTGACTCATGTCTTCATTCGATTGACAATAAATATATTTTGAAAGAATAAGCCGAATTAATGAAACAAAGACTAAATGCTATCTTGTAGTATGCCTTTATGCTTTTTTTAAATATTTTACCATAAGTGTTATACTTTAGCAGTAGTAAGTGCACTGACAAACAGATAGATAGACATTTCCATTGATATGTATGATTGAAATGTATTTAATTACTTATTATTGAGTTACTTGCAATATTTTTTTTCGTAAAAATCTGATAAGCCCAGGAACGTAACGCTCACTGTATGTATAGAAGACAAATTTATGTTTGTATATGTACTCGTACATGTACATAGGGACTTCATGGTATTCAATTGGTTTTACCGGTGTAATATCAATCCGATATCAGCAATTTCGGAACCTTGTATTAACGATTTTTTTGGAATTTGTGTACATTTATTAATTACTAATTAAAATTGATAGCACTATCGGCTGACGGAAAACAAAGAAACCTGAACCTGAGAAAAATTCTTGTAGTATCACAGTATGTCAAAATAATAGTCGATTTCTGGAAATTTGTCGTGTCGTGGGTTGTCATCGTGATTATGTCCATACTTTCTTTCGGAAATAGCCTAATAATACAATAAATAAACTACATTATCATACTAAACTCGTGAGTGCAAAGTTGATGTTTTAAGTGACTAAGTGTACTAGGATACTACTACCATGATACACCTCCTCACCTGGCCCTTGAGCAATAAAACCTTGATCTGACACTGTGACTAGATGCTTGATTATGACCTTGAAAAATAATAATTTGATCCCGCACTATGAGATAACATATAACAAAAGTGTAATGTTAATAATACAAAAAAACTATAATATTTTTTATAAAAGTATCAAAATCGTTTATAGTGAGTAACGCGTCCCCCTGGTTATCAGTTGTCTCTGTGTGCGTGAGCTATGTACGTCTAGCAGTATGACTCGAAGCCGAAATTTAAGCGCGAAAATTGAGAGCGCGTCCTTAATGGAACTCTATTTGAGGATACTTTTGGATGTTAAAGATCTATAGGCGCGTATAAACCTGATTGTTTCATTGGCGAGATGTGGCGTCGCAAAACATGGACTTTGCACTATTAACGAAATACCCAAAAACATTTGCAACTCTATCTGTATGGTTATAAGATTCAAATTCTTTTGTCAGCCACTCGTTGTACTAGTGTTACGTGGCACGTGTTACCGACGACCTAGCGCCCTTTGACATATGCCGATAAACACACCGCGTCTGCACCTAGTTGAAATTCTGTATTTAATAAAAATGAATATTTATGTAATAAAGTAAATAAACAGTTATTATTTTAAGGAACACATTTGTAATGCTTTATCTTTGCATTATGCCATAGCTGATTCCTGTTATAATCTGTACTTTGTGGCATATAACTTATACAAAACATTTTATTCGTTTCACATCTGCCAGGAGTCCCGTAACGGCTCATTTTTTTCATTATAATATCTCAAAAATCTTTTGTGCCTGTAAATGTATTTCACAAAGTTAATATATTGTCGGGCAAATTTAATGCACAAATAGAACCAAATAATACATTTCGCATTTGTTTTGTTGAATGTGATTCTTTTGTTTCACAATCGATTGATCCCGTGCTGGTATCAAAATGTTAGATATATAAATGAATTTTTAATTGTAATGGATAATCGGATCACTATTTAGTAACTGAGTCACTATGGAATTCTATATCAAATATCAAAGTACTATATGACGTATATTGTTTGGACCATTTTTCTCTTGTTAGTAATTGTAATTTAACCATAATTGGGTCTTAATAGGGATTTGGTTATAACTATTACATACATTTTTTTCAACAACGATGTTACAGTAATCAAATTTTATCCCAAAAATGTTAGATTGCCAAGATTTTGTTAATTTCCTGGTTATATCTGTGGATAAAATTATTACAAAATTAATCATATATTTATTATTATAAAATTACTAGCTGTTGCCCGCGGCTCCGCACGCGTTTTTTTTAAATATATTAAATAAATGTAAAATTTTGATCACATATCTAGTGTAAATTACAATAATACTCTTTCAAAAATATTTGTAAGTATAACACGCACATCATCTACTGTAACAGGTAACATGTACTTGTACATTATATATGTGAATACGAATAGTGAATCGAATGGGAAGAGATTTATCATCAGCCACATAACTGGAACTTTAAACTGCTATATATGACCCTTAGTGCCCACTTACACTATATAAGAAAGTAATGAAAATATTAAGCTATACATTTTCGAACAATATGTGTTAAATCTTTTATTATATAGATATAATATGTCCATAGTGTCGATATAATTAAGTTATTATCATACCTTGCTATAATTTAAATCACATATAAACATATGACTTTCAATTACAACAGCGATACCCTTGGTGTTACAGTTGTTCATAGGCGACGTTAACCACTTACCATCAGGTGGGCCGTCAGCCTGTTTGCTGCCTTTTGGTATAAAAAAATCTTGGAATCCAGTACAGCTCGTGTATGTTTACAGTGAACAACATATTTTTGATTAATTTCACATGGACGAAGGCACGGATAACAGCTTATCACTACATAGTGTAAGAAAAAGTCCTGTTCCACGTCTGTCTATATATCTGTTCGCGATAAGATCAAAAACTACAGAACGCATCTTCATGCCGTTTTCACCAATATATAAAATGATTATTGGGCAAGGTATAGGTATAGTTTGTCTTATTATCAGGGCGGGCAACGTCTGCTGAACCCGCTAGCTTAAAATAAAACAGCTAATTAGTTACTTATTTGTCCGTAAAATTCCCGTTCAAATATTACTTGTAGTCCGGTGAAGCTATTAAGATCTTGCTAGATCAATAGCGTAGTCATTTCTAAGAAAAAAAAAACCGTTCAAATAGGTCCAGCCGTTTCGGAGATTACCCGTAACAAATAAAAAAAAAACAGACATATCCACAGAATTAAAAAAAATGTTGATATTTGTAGCATCACGGATATTTTTAATATAAAATACACTCACTTTACTTTTATTATACGTAATATATCACAAATCAAAAATTGGGTACAAAACTAACGTAGAATAAAGTTTTTGAGGAGTTTTTGGCGGGATTTTAGTGTGTCATGTAGTGGATTTTATATTTTATTCATAATCTTGTCTTACTTATCTGTGTTTTGTGTTAAATTGGTAGAGTTTTATGTAATATGGTTCGTTTATTGTGCATAAATGAAATGAAAGATAAATAATACCGCGAAGCATGAATTCTGTTGTCTTGAAAATTAAGAAGATAAAAATTTACGAAATATTACATAGAGGATTTGGCGCTTATTCCTTTACATTATCTTGGATATAGAAAAAAACTACCTATATTAACTACTTCAGAATTGGCAGTATGGATTAATTCCTTTGACTATCTCATTGGATGAATATTATTACTACTAAACTTTTTGAATAGCGACACAAAATAAACTTTAAAAATGTTTGCGATATAAACGTACCACGTATAATTAAAAATTGGAAACAAAAATAACGTAGAATTAACTGTTTTAATAGGAACACAAAATAAACCATGAAAATATTTGCGAGAGATTGTTATCGCGTTACCATGGCAACGCATATAGTACTGACATTAACACGCATCGAAAGCTTCCAAAATAGCCCGATTTTGAGACATTCTTCATTAGTGCTCAGCTCCTATTGGTTTAAACGTTATGATATGTAGCCTATAGCCATCCTCGATAAATGAATTATCTAACACTAAAAGAAACTTTCAAATCAGATCTGTAGTTCTTGAGATTATCGCGTTCAACCAAACAAACAAACAGACAAACTCTTTAGCTTTATGTATTAGTATAGATAACAAATAATAATAAAGTACTATTTTTCCTATTTACTTATGAAAGTAATATGCTTATTATTTGTTAAGCTTTTTTTTACACTGTAAGATTTTTGTGAACAAAAATTTTTATTTATTTTTCACATTTAGTTTAAGATAATATGTAGAATTGAGGTTAAAACTTTTTTTAATCAATGAGTTTGGTATTATAATTGTAAGTGCCTAGGCGACCGAGCCTAGCTCGGTTCTTTAAAAAACATTTTTAAATTAAAATAAACTGTTGGGTTTGCATCTGAAAATTAGCATTTTTTCACATAAAAAATATATATCTCTTATTATTATAATAATAAAATTATTTACTTAATTAAAACGATAAAAAAAAATACAAAAAAATATTTTACACTCGGATGCGAACTGGGGTTACACGGATTTTCGAAGCAACCAATTTCCAACAGAGTTATTCTTGTTTTGATAGCGGCGGCGAAATTTACCTTCATGTTCTAGCTATATTTTTTCATTGCCTGAAAACTCAGTTAAAAAAGGTATCTATGCATAAAATCTAGCTAGATCGATTTATCGTCCTCGAAACTTCCTACATACTAAGCTTCAAGGAAATAGATGACGCCGTTACCGAGATCCTGAGTATATACAAATGTAAAAATATACAAGAATTGCTCGTTTAAAGGTATTAGATAGATTAACAAATAACATTATTTACAAATGGCTATAATTTCTTTGAAAATTCAATACTTGCTATGTTTTTTTATATATCCGTTTTTGAATGTACTTTAAAAAAAAAAATGGGCGCGTATAACCATCACACACGATTTAATTAGCACTTCTTTGGCGTTGTATTTATTTACTTTATAACAAAAATTGCTAATAATATTTCGTGTGCTATTTAAGTTCTGAATTAACCAATAGACGGCACTACAGATAATGAAACTGATTTAATTTGTTACTTACTTAAATTGAAACCAGATGGCAGCACGGTCGCGCGCCTATATATACATAATTAATTCTATTTTATGATTTTTTTTTCAAAAATTTTGGATTGATTTGTTTATAAACTACTTATTGACATAATAAAAATATTTAAAAACCGGATGGTACAGAAACGTGACGCCATATTGCCGTAACGGACTTCCGTTGCATTGTCGTCCATTTACCTCCTAGTCGCGTTTAAAGAAGTTTTACTTAAAAAAATTGAAATTTTTGTCTGTTCCAAAAACAAACGATTTATCCAGGTGTTTGCCATTTTAAAATTTATTATTCACTCAAAGAAAAACATGCTACTCAACATGGAGTGGACCGATTTTTTTTCTGTATCTGTTGATGTGATCAGAACTTTATTTGTAATTCCTATGAGGAAAGAACTGTGTACTGGATCAGATAGATGGTAGTCAACATGCACCAAGGGTTTCACAGCTCATAGTGCAATCTAGTAACAACATAGTGACTTTAGGACTTTGTAATTACATTCTAGAGATCTACTTAAACTCTTACATTGGTATGAAACTTTGTTATGAAACATCGTCAATTTATATTTAAAAAATCATATTTATTTTTTCCAGGCAATTAACCCCGCTGTTCCTACATCAGAAGAAAAACTACATAATTCAAAATCTTAAGCCAGATAGAGGATTATTACAATATCCAACAAAATTTTTCCAATAAAGCATATTAAATCATAGAGATCTTTTATTTTATTCCAACCTCGTAATAGTATATTAAGGTAAATCAGTTTGAAGTTAAAAAAATGTGTTAGGCGGTGTTTGTAGGTAGTAGAGCCACGCTAAAGCTATTATTGGTTTCTGCATGAATTGGTCGGCTCTTTCGGGGTCGTACCACCCGACCCATAGAAAACCGACGTACATAATAGAGCTTGCATTATTACGTTTCGTTCGGTTAGTGAGAGCGCCGGAGGCCTACCACCTCCTTCCCCTCCTCCCTCCTCTTCCTTTACACCCCTTCCCCTCCCCTCTAAACACTGGCTGGCAACGCACTTGTAACTCCCTTGGTGTTGCTAGTGTCTATGGATGGCGATGATCACTTAACATCAGGTGACTCGCCTATCCATTTGCCTGCCATATGACATAAAAAAGAAGGTTAATAGTAAACTCTAGAAGAGTGCTCAGTTGATTCTCTCGGCCACCGTGCGTGCTCATTGGTCAAATCAAATAGCGTACGCTTCGACCGTTTTATAAAAGTAAAAATATCGTCAAAAAATGTCAAGCAACCGATATGGAAAATGTTACACGTCTTCTTCTTTTTCTTGTTTTGGCTCCGCAGAAGCATTTGCCAGTGTCAATGTTATTTTTCAATGGAGGTTACAACATATTTTACGCAATAAGTGTCATGTGATGTTTCAACAAGATGGTGGCTTCCTTGTTAGAACTTTCCAGGAAGTTATTGTGGTATCTTAGAATTCATGGTCCGTGATTTTATTTTTCATTCACTTCACTAATGCACAACAACCGAATTGTATTACGTAAAACACCACCAATTTTACAAAATATAGAGTCAGATAACACATGATTATGAATAAAATATAAAATCAGACCAAAATCCCGCCATAAACTACCCGTTACACGTCAATAATACTATTTTAGGGAACCACTATGAAACAAATATACCTACTTATTTTTTTAAACTTTAATTTTTGGCAATCAATCCTTTACATTATTACTGCCATTGTCGCGTAATCAATAATATTACAAGCTTCGTGCATACACTTCAATATTGCGTCGTCTGAGTCAATATTCTAACAAGATGGTGGATCTCTTGTTAGAACCTTCCAGGGAGTTTTTGTGGCACCTCAGAATTTCATGCTCCGTGGTATTATTTTCCATCCACTTTACTTATGCACAATAAACTAACTATATTACGTAAAACACCACCAAATATACAAAATAACACGAGATTATGAATAAAATATAAAATCCACTACATGACAGACTAAAATCCCGCCAAATACTCATACCTACATTTACATTCTACGTTTTGTACACTATTGTATTGTAATAAAAGCTTATTATATGATAAATATTAACCTTTCATAGGAGTATATCAGTGAGATCGTAAGCGCTTGAATATTACTAATCACTTGTGTCTTGGCCACGGTGGAGACTGGTCTTGAACGTTGCATTGTTTATTTCTGTGTTCCGATTGAAAATTGAGTAAAATGCGATTCTTATTAATAATCTGTTTATTTGTATTGGTGGGACACTACGCACAAGGCGGTAAGTCAACCCTAACATTGTGTTAATATTTCTTTGACTTTATATATAAACGACGTCCCTTGAAACTATCAATTAATTTAATGTAATTTTTGTGATAGAGAAATTATAATGTCTTTTTTTAATTTTATTCATGTCTTCTTTTTTTTTTAACCGACGAAAAAAACGGAGGAGGTTCTCAATTCGTCGCGTATATGTTTTTTATGTATGATCACGCATAATTTTTTACAGTATAGTCCGATTTTAATAATTCTTTTTTTATTGGAAAGGGTATACTCTGAAGTTGGTCCCATTTAAATTTGGGAAAAAATTTCAACCCTAAGGGTATGAAAATCAGGAATGATTGATTATTCACGCACTGATTATGTCTATGACCGCGCATATCTTTAGACAGAATAGTCCGAATTAAATTATTATCCTTTGATTTGAAAGACTGTACCCAGAAGTTGATCCCATATACATGTAAACATGAAAAAAGCAACCCCAAGGGTAGGAAAACCGAGCATGATTTATAATTCAGCTTCTGAGTTGTGTTTTAGTGGTTGTTTTTTGGTTTTTTAACCATGTAAATACGTTTATTCTTTATATATAATTATATATATTAAAATAATTGTGTCGCTGACATTATTTTCAGCTCCGAACAAATATGACTTACCTTCTGGTAAACAATGCTTACCTGGTAGCTCGTGGAATAGCAAATGCAACACTTGCACTTGTACCGATGGTGGCATGGTTGACTGTACTCGTGAAGAATGTTCGGGATACGAAAACGGTATGTTCTTATTTTAGACTCTAACGGTGTTATTACAAAAAAGTTAAATACGTATTGAATACTTGCTTTAAGGTTACGTTTTAAATGCACCGCGCTCGC